>SDVV010015170.1:0-14598 GCA_016164225.1 Gammarus roeselii
CCCCCCCCCCCCCGCCCACGAACATCTCGTCTCTCAACGATGTGCCTAAGATGGGAACGCACATCAGGGTAGCGTGAACACTCATCCGTTCACAATCATTCTCCACTCACGCCTATCCAGTGCATGCTCTCTCGCTACCTCCACACTCACGTCTCTCCTTCCTAACGCCTGCTTCACACCATCCATCCACCCAAACATCAGTCTCCCTCTAGACCTATGTCCACTCACCTCTGCCTTCCACAACCTTTTCACCAATCGCTCCTGTCCGTCCTCACCACGTGCCCGAACCATCTCAGAACACGCGAATCTACTCTGTCCTCTAATTTCTTCACCATCCCCGTTCTGATTCGAACCACGTCGTTAGTGAATCTGTCCCTCAGCGACACTCCAGTCATGCCCCTCAAACATTTACTCTCGAAAACATTCAACCTTCTTTTCTTCTCTTCTCTCACCCCCCAAGTCTCAGCTCCGTACAGCGCAGTAGGGACAACGACACCCTCATACAGCCCTCTTTTTGCTTCCATCCCCAACGTCCATCAGCTCATTACGCTTTTCAGTGCACCCAACACTTTACACCTCTCCTTCACTCGCGACTTCACCTCAGTTTCCACTAGTTCAGTCTTCTCTACATGGGAGCCCAGTTACTGAAAACACTAAACTTCTTCCAACAACTCTCCATTTAGGAGGACACTAATACTGCTCGCATCGGCAGTCCTCGGCATCTCATTACTTTACTCACACCCACGTTTACTCGAAGCTTTCTCCTCTCACACACTACCAAACTCAGACACCAGTCTACATAGCTTCTCCTCCGAATCAGCCACCAGAGCCGTATCATCCGCAAACAACAACTGGCTCAACTGCCAACTCCGCCTATTTGTTTCCAACAGCTCTAAGCCTCGACCCAGCACACTTGCGTTCACCTCCCTGACCACTCCATCCATGTAGATATTGAACAGCCAAGGAGACATCACGCAGCCTTGTTTCAGACCCACTTTCACTGTGAATCAATCACTCACCTCGCCTCCCACTCTGACACATGCTCGGCGGCCAACATAGAAACTCTGCACCGTTTTCAACAGCTTTCCGCCCACTCCTTACAAACGCAACACTCTCCACAGCGCTTCCCTGTCAGTCCTGTCGTATGCCTTTTCCAGATCCATGAAGGCCCAGAACACATCCTTGCCCTTTGCAAGGTACTTCTCACAGACCTGTCTCACTGCAAAAATCTGATCGGCACACCCTCTACCACTCCTAAAGCCACATTGTTCTTCTCCAATTCCGCATTCCGTACATTCTCTAACCCTTTTGATCAACACTCTGCCATACAGCTTACCATACAGCTTAAGAGCATTAAATTGTAAGGTACTTCGGAATTTTACTGATTCGTGAAATTACTTCTTTTCACAATTAAAGATTATAATTAATGTTGAGGTTGACGTACTGAAGCACATAATGAAAATACACGAGAATATGTTGACATTTTCGGCAGACAAACACTGGATTATTGTAAAATCGAACCTTCTTGGGAAGATAACAATTATAAAATTATAAATTCGATATTTTGGTTGCTGGATGAAGAAACTTCGTTATATCTATACAAGACCACCTGCTTATTTGACCTCAATACCTCCACCTCCGACCCAGGGCGTGAATTAATAACTTGATTTTTTTTTTGTAAAATTCCTCAACTGTTTACATTTTACGTAAGCAATTGAAAAAAACTATATTACCAGGCACTATATCTTTAACAAATTATTGGTAAATAAATAATTATTTTGTTCTACATTATGCAATCATCTTGTGATAATTTTTTTCCAGTTGACTTTCAAAATATCAAAATGTGATGATGGAATTACCGTGGGTGTGTCGTCTTAGTATCGACGCGAACGTTGGCTGCAGCTGCAACCTCGTCATGCCATAAGAATGGGTCGTAGTATAGTCAATTACCGTGGGTGTGTCGTCTTACTACTGGCGCGAACGTTGGCTGCCGCTACAACCTCGTCATGCAATAAGAATGGGTCGTAGTATAGTCAATTACCGTGGGTGTGTCGTCTTACTACTGGCGCGAACGTTGGCTGCAGCTGCAACCTCGTCATGCTATTAGAATGGGTCGTAGTATAGTCAATTACCGTGGGTGTGTCGTCTTACTACTGGCGCGAACGTTGGCTGCAGCTGCAACCTCGTCATGATATTAGAATGGGTCGTAGTATAGTAAACTTTACTGTTGCTCTTGGACCATCATTTTGATAAGCCTTTAGATCATTTCATTATACAATGTACTTTGATTCTCGTGCGTTTTGTTGTTTATTTATAAAAGTGAAAACCTAAGAACGAAAATCATACATTAACCTTCACGACGTAACATATATGTTGATAAAAACATATTACCATATCTCTTTAAAACATAATTTTATGGTTGCAATCATGCGAGCAATACATAACTTGACAGCTCTTGCGGAGTATTACTATCGTGTGCACCTGTTTTTTCGAAACTATTTTTTCAAAGTTACACGTCGAGATTTCTACAGGAATGGCGTAATCATGACTAGCAAGACATCAGATTAAAAGGTTTGTAGGGTACTGCAACAAATGGATTTTTTTACGAGCGCAACATTGTTTATGACGTTTTAATGTTCATTCATTTTACTTCGGATAAAAACAATGCTTGTTTGGAATCGCTAACACTTCTAATGTTATGAGGTTCTCATGACGAGCAATGCATCATTTGAAAGCTCATGTGAAGTACCACGATCACGTGCATTTTTTCTCTGAAATGGATTTTTATATTTGGTGAAATTCAATTTTTAGAATGTCGCTAAGTGTCAAAATGTCTCTCCAACTACAGTTTTCAAATTTTCATGACATGCAACTCATGATGAAAATAATATAAAGCAATAGTCTGAAGTATTACAATAGAATAAATAGTATTTTTAATTTTCATGTTCCATCTTCCTCTCAATGATTTGCTTATATGTTTTATATGTTTCACGATTCATCGTTCGAGAGCTTGTATGAAGTATTATAATGAATTTTTTTTTTTCAAAATTCAATCACAAGTTGAGCACACGATTTTTTTTACATTTAAAAAATCTAATAATAATGACTGGTCTACCCGATTGAGATGGAAGTTTGCATAGTCAACTTTATAATTTGATGTGTATGTTCGTCCACAGTCACCCACCCTTGTGTCACTGGCTGCAATGTCTACCAGGACAACACAACTTGCCAACGCAAGCGTTTTTATGTCTTTGACATCGGTGCCCGATTATGATACGATGATTATAAACATTGTTCGTGGAGATTGCAGCTGTATGGGAACAATCGGACGCCCGTCGGGAGTGTTGTTTTTGAAATGCAAACAAATTTTAATTATCATAGTTGAATGTGGACAGCTAATCTTGTTTTTTTTTTTTACAAAAGACAACCAATGTTGGGCGACGTGGTCGATCTGATGCCTGGTTTTAATACCTCCATCGGTTCACAGGACATCATTAGCAGTACCCTAAACTATTGTTTATGGTCAAATGTCTCATTATCAGTTGAACAACAAAGAAGCCTGGCCATTTTAATGCAGCAAAATGACATATAAATGATATTCTTTGCCTGACTGGCATTACCGCACACGACAAACTTTGCTATCAGTAACGGCTGTGACATCCCCTAAGCTTACATTGGTTGACAAACTCACCGATACGGCAATGTAATTATGTTATTTATTTTGATTGACTTTTTTTCGTGTGATGATGACTCCCACAAAATGATGTAATTATTTGCCTATTCGTTCTATTGGTTGATAATTTTGGCAACATTATTTTGGTTTGTTATTCTACCTGCCCTTAGAGTTATTCGTAAGTTACAATACTTTCTGGCTTTTAGTTAATTGTATAGATTATGTGCATCATTTAGACCCAACCAACCCTGCACTTTCATTCTCATTAATAAATGCATTTTGTCATTATTTTAGCTGGCATGTTGTACGATATTTATTTTGAGCAATGAACGTAAGTTGAATTTTATGTGGAACTGTTACAATATTTTTTAGTTCATAGTTATTTTGGTGGAGTATATTGTTCATGCATCAACCGAAGACGATTTTACTGTAAATAGCAGTCCTGAAATATACTTTTGAACTAACCATATACATCTGGCAAGACCGTCTCATCGTCCTTATCCTGCGTATTTGTTTAGTAGCAATTTTGCTGGTAGCTATCATAGATATGAGATCCATGATTGATGTAAGGTTGCTGTTTGATGACTTTTTCTATTAGGTCCCTGTCTAAAAATTGCTTGCTTCTACTCCTACCAATGAAAACAGAGGGATACGAAGGATGGTCTAATAGACGGACTTATTACACAGTTTACTTGCTTGAAAGAAAAACTGAAATCATGGTATTATCTAAAGATTACAACCCTTGACGTATGGGTTGGTTGTTTTTGCCGAAAAATCGACATGACACGTGATCGTGATTTTACCATGATATTTTATTTTGGGTGTCGCTCAGCTGGTGCAGCTTCGTCTCCCCATCGTTCGCTGGCTCTCGTCTGTCCTGGATAGCTTATTTTGTCTGCTTATATTTCTGTCCTTGATATTTATTGATCCTCTCGACCTGTATTTGCTGTCATTGTTACATGAGAAGATCTTATCAAACAATAAAAAACGCCATATTTCAAGCGTAAGGCTTGTGTAAGCCTCAAATCTTACTACATGTGCTATAGGCTTTTTATAATGATCCTCTTACCATATGATATAACATAAACTGTGATTTGTTCCGTACTAAACAAGATCATGGTGTTCGATGGTGACATTGAATTGATGCGCGATGCTTCCACGCTAATGTTGAAGGTTCGAACCCCATTCAAATAACACTTTTTCTCTGAAAACTTGTCGCTCAATATATACCGAAAGAGAAAGTGTGAACTCCAATTTAGGGAGACTGAATATATTCTCCCTTAATGTTCAACATTCGTTCGGCGATGGGCGTTAACTTCCCTAAATGTCCAACATTCAAATCGCGAGGGACGTTTAATTCCCTACGTGTCTAGCCATTTACTGACGAGAAACTTTAATATCCCTTACTCTCCAACCTTCTAACGACGAAACACGTTATCTTCCCTTATTCCCTAAGCCTTCTAATAGCGAAGGACGTAACTTCCCTCAATATCCTAACTTTCTAATAACGAGGGACGTTATCTTTCTTCGCTTCTTGTACGATGTCGCACCGAAAGAAACCCTTCCTAATGGTGGCCCTGCCGTGTTCCTTCCCCTTGTAGACATCGCTTGGAGCTTATGCGGCAGGTGTACAATTCGGACGTCATCAGCCCATATAGCCCTCCCCCTGAACACTTGACTCCACCAACCACCTCCTCCTCGACTTTTTGGAGTAATGCCACCAAAAAAGAACATCAAGCACGACCTCAAGGTCTCCAGCAAGCGCGCCAGTGCCTAACGCCGTCTGAGAGCGAAGCCTCGACTGGCATCGGTCGCATTCTCAATTTGCGCATGTTAGTCTTCTTCGCTCTCGTTCGACCAGCGCCATCTTGTGCGCTGCTGTGTCAACTGCATCTTTCGCTTCCATTTTACAGTACATTTCAAGGATATTTTTGACTTGTGGTGCTGTTGATAACCAATTACAGTTATTGACGTGCCAACGAACTTCAAGTGAAAATAATTTTTCAAACCTTACATGTTCATTTGCTCGGAGTTTGGTCGTATGCCTATAAAGTGTTTTATTGATGTACCATTTCTACACGTGTGTGGCTTGTTAATATTCACAGAATGTGCTTGCTTTCATATCGTTTGTTTGTTTAAATTGTATTTTACCAACTAGCCGGTTTGTTGGTAGATTTATTTTGTTGGATTTTGAGCATGAACAACAACCGTTTGCTCCAATTGCTAACCATAAATCCTCTACTTCCCAGCTATTGCGCCACAGAAATCGCGAAAAAATGTTCGCAAAACTGTCTCTCTCTTGATTTTATGCAAGGTTCAAATGAGAGTGCTTTAACATTCAGTTAACAGCCACGACACTCATGCACTTTAAGTAGTGCTGTTCTAATGAAGAGATACGACGGACGGTTGGGCCTGTTCAGGCCGAACTGGTCAATGAACTGCACTCATGTGTCTCTTACACGGCCCATTACTTAATGCTGCTAAACAGCGCAAAGCCACCTAACCTAAACCCGGCTCTAAATAGTACTTGCAATTGTAGAGCAAGATCAGCTAAGGTTATTTCTTCATTTTTTTTTAAAATTATTTTGGACATGAAATTCTGTTAACTACAGACCATGAAATCTTCACCTATCGATTGAATCAAGTCCTTGTAATGGTGATGTTGATGTTTATTGTGTAATGGTCATTGCATCCTTTATGGTGAAGTCAATGAATATTATTGTTGTGTCGACGGTAATTCATGTTTCCAGCATGTGTCCCACCCGTGTTCCATGCACTTACGTCTACCAGTTCTAGTCAGACGATTAAAGATGGCGGTCTCTTGTCAAGTCCTGACCTGTTTTAATGTTTTGCACGCAAAAAATTATCTAATTGATGGTTGTGTGGACACTTATTCATAGAACTGTCCCCGTATCATGCCAGTGTGAGAGATAGCAACGTGCTTGAGTTGGGATACGTCGCATGATTCCTTTGATGTTAGTTGATCATTTTATGAACAGCGACGACTGAAGACCACGCTTCTTTTAATATTTTTGTTTACAATAGTTTTAAACGCTATTTCCTCATCTTCAAATGCCCGCGAGGTTCGAGCGTATTACCATTAATGTAGGTAGCGTGTGCTTGTCGTGTGTGCACAAACCTCAAGGAGATCGTTGTGCCTATGAAATAAGATTGCAATAGGAGAGGGTCCTGACATTAGTTTAAACAGTAACGGAGGAAAAGTGGTCGAAGCAAAGTTTCACTGTTTTAATATATTATCCATTTTAATGTTTAATACCTAACAATGTAAACAAAAGCCAATAAAAGCTGTATTGCAAATCAAAGCAAGCTTGAGGTAGGAGTTGTCATGTTATGTTCTATGTTTCTGTGACGTAGGAATCGCTAACAATTAATCTTTCATTCCTGTGAGGGATCCTGGAATTCAGTTTTACAATTGTTGCTACTTCTCTTCAAACCCTGCATAACCCTCCAGTATACTTTGATGACTTATCAGCATATTCCTCGTGTGCAATTGGCATTGTAACTACTTTTACGACAGACATCATCACTTTCGTGATTTAGATAACCATTCAAAATGTGTTTCCCTAGAACTTGTCTTTAACTACTCTCCACTAGTCATCTTATGCAACACCCATCAAACCCTTTCATAGGGGGAACATTGACCCTTCTATCATCTACTAGTCATCTCATTAAACATCCATCAAGCCGATTGGCGAAAATTAAACACTTCACTACTCTTTACTACAAATTTTACTCCATACACATCATACACGTTTATAGGGCAAGCGTTGAACACCTATTCACCAATTCTGGTAGAATAATCTGTTCGTGCCCTGAGCGTACTCTACTGGCTTGGTGAGAAGCTGGAACTGGTCGATTCCAGTTGTTCTGATTGGCCTTCAAGTGTGCCGGCCATCACAAATTATTCCCCTCCAAGGTGTAGTTTTGAAAAAATGAATCAAGTCTGTTAATATACAGTATATATAAAATGATTTACTATGACTATACCTTTGATTTGGACATGAAAAGATGTTTATGTTTGTATCTATAACACTCATTTTAAATTAAACTGACCATTGCCTATTTTTATTACTTTGTCGACTGCTATTCTTGCGTTCCGTAAAATAATCTGATCCCACGTTATTCTCTTAACATTTAAACTGACCTTCTCTCGATAATCTCTTAACTTAACCCTCCTCCTCACCCTTTCCCTCTAACCCTCCCCATTGTTCACCATCCAGACAGCGCCTGGAGCTGATGAGGGAGATGTACCACAACGAGGCCCAATTCTCGCCCACGTCCCCCGAGTGCAACATCGAGAGCCTCACTGGGGGCGATCCTTTCTACGACCGCTTTCCCTGGTTCAGGAGGGTGGGAAGGTAAGACTTAGCTTTAACACGACCCTTTTTTCGATCGCTTCCCTGATTCGGTAGAGTAGGGAGGTGAACCTTAGGTTCTCCTGATTCAGGAGGATGTGAAGGTTAGCCTCAACTTCAACATACCTTTCCTACCACCACTTTTATTGGTTCAGTAGCTACAACGCTATCCTTTATACGATCGCTTCTAATGGCTCGGTAGGGTGGAAAGGTGAAACTTAGCTTCAACGTAACATTTTCCACGACCGTTTCTCCTGATTGCGGAGGGAAAGAATGTGAGACATAGCTTCAATGCGACCTTTTTTATGACTTTTTCCCCCCATTCAGGAGGGTGACAAGGTGAGACTAGCTCCAACGCCATCCTATCTATAACAGATTCCCCTTGTTTAGAAGAGCTTCCTCTGATTCAGGAGGGTTACAAGGTGAGACTTTGCTCTAACGCTATCCTATCTATAATAGATTCCCCCTTGTTTAGAAGGGTTTCCTCTGATTTAGGAGGGTCACAAGGTGAGACTAGCTCCAACGCCATCTTATCTATAACAGATTCCCCCTGTTTAGAAGGGCTTCCTCTGATTCAGGAGGGTCACAAGGTAATACAGCATAAACGTTATCCTATCTATAATAGATTCCCCTTGTTGAGAAGGGTTTCCTCTGATTCAGGAGGGTGACAAGGTGAGACTTAGCTCCAACGCCATCCTATCTATAACAGATTCCTATTGTTTAGAAGATTTCCTCTGATTCAGGAGGGTTGGAACTTGAGTCCTAGCCTGCTAAAAACTTGAACTGTGGAGTGAACATCTCTCATCTGTTTCCATGTACTCTTCAACACGTAGCTGAAATGGTCACACCTCCTGTATTGGGAGGTATTGCTATGACGTATTCAATCTCAAACTCATTTTTGAAGCTGCTAAAAGAAGATAACATAACGCCCCTCTATCAGCTAAACATATAGCTCTTTGGCCTATTTGTTTAGTTCATAAGTGGAACTTTGCAAAAGGCTGTGTGGCTTAACTTACTGATTTGGGCTTTAGTGCTTTTCATTATTAAACTGAGTTGACCTACAATAATAAAAAAGGCTTGCTCTTTTAGAAAACGATGAAGCAAGTATTGTTGTGATAGGTAGCATAAAATTTTCCAATGCAAAATTAATTTCGTGTCAAACCTATTTGCATCAGTTACAAAACACATTCGCTTCCTGATTGTGCTCGCTTACTCCTCCTTTTATACCCGCCTCTAACAATCCTCCATCTAACCTCCCACCAGAGGATACGTGTACCTGAGCAACCTGCTACACCCCGTTCCTCTGACGCACCGCGTGGCCATCGTCAACGAGCGTGGTGACGTCAAGGCCTACCTCAAAGTGTCTGTGCAGGCCGTCACTGGTGAGCGGGGGTCGGATGTGCTTGTTGCTGCTGTAACCCTCAGGGTCATTCCGGTTATGTCAGCGGCCCGCAGGTAGGTGACTGATTCCGCTGGACCGACCAGAGCTGTCTAACGCTGTTTATGCCGTGCATATGCAGAAAACAGATTGGAAATGGGCATAGACCTTCGGACGGTAAGTGTTCGACATTGCGCAGTGGGCTGTATGAGTGACTTCTCCCGCGGCGTACCCAGGACTTCACCTAAAGGGAGGGGAGTTGCTATCCTTAACAGATGTATGCTCTAAAAAAATAATCAATAGTGGTCCCACAACATTCGGTGGTAAACGAGGGAGGTAGAAAACATGCCCCACTCTTCGTCCTCTTGGTGCGCCACTGATATTATTGAACGGGGACTCGACTGTTCCTTTTTATATTAACCCTAATTATTTTACAAATTTTATGCTGATAACAACTGTCAATATGGAAATATTGAAGTATATCTGAGAGAAAGATTATAACCCATCTTTGCGTTCTCAGCTGGTGATGACGACAGCTCCCTGAGTCAGCAGAGCGGGGGCGTGCGTCAGTCCGCTCGCATCACCTTTCATCCGCCGCCGCCACCCACTAACCGCTGCCGCCCCTCCAAGGGGGGGTCAGGGATCCTCTCAGGCCAGGTGCTCCACGAGAAGAGCGCTCCCTCTCATGACGATGAGAGGATTGTGGAGGGACACAGTGACGGGTCTGACCCGGCCAAGCTGGAGGGTGAGGCACCTAGATAAATGTGGGAAAAATGGGCGCGTGTTCAAGGTGATGAAAGACCATGGTATGCCGTGAGGGTGAGGGAGAGAAAATTGTGACTTAGCTCCAACTACTTCAGCGATGGAGTAGGGGAAGTTGGGGCTCATTCGCTGGGCTTAGTTTCAGACGCCGCCACCATATGCCATCGTAGGCATACGGTGAACTGCCAAAAGTGATGAATTACGCTTTGGCCGTCATAGTTAGGAAGGTTGAGAAATAACTAGGATGCAGAAAGGGTGTTGGTCGACGCCTAGACGCGCCTTGCACTCCTCACGCGCACTCACACACATGCCAATTTTTTTTTTCACGCTAAAGGGTCCGCCCCAGACCCCGCAGCACACACTTTGGGTCATGAGTTAGGTACGAGATCAGTGTCAGCTGCAGGACCTGACAGCTTTCATTGGTCTGCCCCTGATGCGTCATAATCCCCGGTCCCTTCCCTAACCACGTCCATCCCGTTTCTCAACGAGACGTCATGATTGGGAAAACGCATCAGGGCTGCGTCAAAACTCGTCCATTCACAATCATTCTTGTCTCACGTCTATCCATTGCTCGCTTTCTCACGTCATCCATTCATCTAAACTTCGGTCTTCCCCTAGGCTTACCCCCACTCACCTTTGCTTTCACCATGCTTTTATCCAATTTCCCACCATCCCTCCTCGCCATCTGCTCGAACCACCTCAAAACACGTAAATCTACTCTGTCCTCCAATTTCCTTACCATCCCTATACTAATTCAAACTTGTCTATTGGTGATTGCTGATATTGTTGCTTAACTCCACCTCTTCCTGCTGTGGAGGAGCCACAGCCAGCATAACAGCCCGAAGCCCGGAAACTCAGCATGTTGAGAATGTTTCGGCAGGTGCAAGCCCTTTTATTAGGACTGCACTTCTGAATATGTCGAAGCTGTCTCGCGGGCGTTCCCACGTGAAATTATGGTTGAGCCAGCCGGGTGGGACGGCTGGGCACTACATCATGACGTGCTCGACCGTAGCGGGCAAACCCCGGCATCACAAACAGAGATCGGAAGGGACGCTCCCAGTCTTTTCTGGTAGTCATTATTGATCCTATCTCTCGACGTCTCTCCGGCCATGGCTATAAAGCATTCAGCCTTCTTCTCTGCTCCGCTCTCGCCCTCCACGTCTGAACTCCGTAGAGCACAGTTGAGACAAGTACCCTCTCATACAATCCCCTTCGACTCCGCACCTAATATCCTACAGCTCATTACATGCTGCAGTACACCCAACACTGTACACACTTTTTTCTCAGTACATTTCACCTTAGTTTCCACTAGTTCAGTCTCCACATGACAGACCAGGGCCATGAAACAATAACATCCTCCCCTAACTCTACATTTAGGTTGACACTGAGTCCGCTCGCATCGCAATTCCTTGAACATCTCATTACTTTATTTTCCCCCAAATGGCCTCGCAGATTCCTCCTCTCACACACTCTACTGAACTCCGGCATTCGCTTACCCAACTTTTCCCCCGAATCAGTCCCCAGTGCAGTATCATCCGCAAACATCAGTGACTGCCTCGACTGCCAATTTAGCCCATTTGCTCCTAACAACACTGAACCTCGAATAAATGCACTCGCGTTCACCTCCCTGGCCACTCCATCCATGCAGAGATTGAATAGCCAGGGAGATACAACGCAACCTTGTCTCGGCTCGTTTTTCACTGGAGCCAAGCGCTCACCTCGCTCCCTACTCTGGCACATGCTCGTAACAAGAGAACTCTGGACCTCTTAACAAATTTTAGACCACTCCATACAAACGCAACCTTCTATACAACGCCTCCCTGTCGACCCTACCGTAGGCCTCTTCCAGATCCATAAAAGCCTAAATCACATACTTCCCTTTGCAAGGTACTTTTCACAGACAAGTCTCACCCTCTACCACTCTTAAAACCACTCTGTTTCTCGCCAACGCACCAGCCGTACTATCTCTAATCCTCTTAGTTAGCACTCTTTTGTACAAGGTACCCTCCACACAGAACAAACTTATACCTCTTGAGTTACTACATTCATTCACATCTCCATTGCCCTTATAAAGCGAAACAATACAAGCACTGCGTCATAGTTTGATTATCTTCGAGTATTCATAGTATAGGTAATGAATTAAAATATATTATACCAATGCTGCAACGTGAGGAGCGAGAACGGACGAGAGTAGAATTTTAATGTTTTTGAGATAATATGTTTTAGGACCATGGCCGGGGTGACGATGAGGGATGGGATCAATAATGACATCGTTCGAATTAGAATGGGGATGAGGAAAAGGTTGGAGGTCAGCGTTGATTTGCGTGTACTGAGTTGGTTTGGACACACGGTGAGGATGGATGACTAGAAATTGGTGAGAAGGGTGATGAAATCGGAAATGAGTAAGCGTAGGCCTAGAGGAAAACCGAAGCTCGAGAGAATAGAAGGCGTGAAGCAGGCTTTTGGGAGCAGTGAAAAATATAAGTTGGGAGGTAGCCTTCAATGGATAGGCGTGAGTGGAGAATGATTGTGATTTAATGAGTTTGACGCGGCTCTGATGCGCTCAGTTCGGTGCCAGAAGGACATGGACTCCAGTGCACTAGAAAGCCTTGGCACTCTAATATAATATAATCTGATGCGCTCACCCGACTTTGGCATCTCCTTGAGAAACGGGATGAACGTGGGTAGAGGAAGGCCCGTCAATTATGACGCAGCTGAGGTAAAGCATCTTATGCTCTTGTACCCTGCAATTGACATTGACAGTGATCTCAGACCTCACTCCTAACTCAAAATGGGTATTGCGGGGTCATGGCCGAACCATTTAGCGTTAACAGGCTGAGATTTTGTTTGTATGTTTATTAGTGGATAAGAGGAGTGTGATGGGCGTCTTGCCGTCGGCCACCACCCTTTGTTTGTTAGGATTTATTCATGCGTCTGCGTCTGTATCTGCAATTAATATTGAAGTGTTAGTAAGATCGTAAAAAAAATGGAACAGTAAACATCCGTTGCTATGTAAAATCCTAACTGTTGCAGTATTCATTTATAGTGTAACGCTTCGTTCTTGTCTTCTTGTGAGCATCTCCCAACAGTTATTGCTTTACTTTGTTCTTCTTCCGTTGCATTAGCCTATCGTCGTCATTAATTACTTTCAATTTAATTTTGTTAGAATAACAATTTTATGAACCTTTTTCTCCATGAGCCCTTTGCTAATAAACTCCTACTTCCTTTCAGAGCTGGGTGAGGCCGACTCAGGTCGAGGTGACAGTAGCCTAAGCTGCAGTGCCGACGACGAGGACCTTCCTCCACACCTCAAGCTGGGGCAGGAGTTCAACTTCAGGGTCACCATCCTTCAAGCATACGACGTCTCGCCGGAGTACGCTGACATCTTCTGCCAGTTCAAGTGAGTGGACGAAGAGGACCTAGTATACAGCTCTGCTGACCGTTCAATGGAGTTGCTGAAACAAAAACCACGATTTTTTTATACTATTTTTTGTGAATATTATTTCTAGACGGTTACTACCACGCAATAGCACAGGAGGAGGAAGCTGTATAGGAGGGATTAGGCCTCAAAACCTGATATTATAAATAAGAGTTGCAGCACTAAATCTGACATCACGGGTGCATTTATAATGTGATGCCTCGCCCATTGCAATTGCAACTACCTTCCACCGTACTATGCCTCGGTTAACACAAGCTTCTTATGCCAGTACAAGTTAGAGGCTGCGAGACATCGCAACGGATGTCTTGTCTATCGTCAATAATTTTAAAATATATATTTTTGGTAGTCTTTACTACATCGTTTCGCCTAAAACTCTGCCCAATCTCTCCTTCCTGGTTTCTGAACACCCACTGTTACATCTCAACCTTATAGAATTTACTACCGAATTTTGGCTTTTTCTTGCTAAACGCTGGTGTGGTCCCGCGTTTCTTAATTAAACTCCTTCTTGATAGAGCTGATTCTTGTTAAACTCATTTATGATCGTTTCTTATGCTAGCTAGAGTAACTCATGATAGGTACTGATGCTTGTTCGACTCTTTAATGATAACTTAATGCACCAGATGGCATTATTACTGTCAGCTTATCTGATATACACTTCTAAGACTACTTCCTAATACTACCTGATAGTTTTTAGACACCTTCCTAATAACATCTGATGTTTGTTATCAGCTTTTTGCACCGGCACGACGAAGCCTTTTCCACGGAGCCCATCAAGAACACCGGCAAGGGGCCTCCGCTGGGCTTTTATCACGGTCAGAACGTGAGTGAACTATGGAACTCGTCGACATACATGTCATTCTCCTAACAAAGACAGTAATCACTATTTAGGAAAATGTAATTTTGAGTCACTAATGACATGCTGCAGATAAAAATAAGCTAGTCCATAACAAATTTTTCTGATCAATATATA
>SDVV010015171.1:0-14598 GCA_016164225.1 Gammarus roeselii
TGCACTCCAACCATCACACCTACAGTTGCACTCCAACCATCACACCCACAGTTGCACTCCAACCATCACACCCACAGTTGCACTCCAACCATCACACCCACAGTTGCACTCCAATCATCACACCCACAGTTGCACTCCAACCATCACACCTACAGTTCGCACTCCAACCATCACACCCACAGTTTGTGATTCCGGTGACATGTTGGCATCCCGGTCTACTCTGCATCCCGGTCTACTCTGCATCCCGGTCTACTCTGCATCCCGGTCTACTCTTGCATCACGATCTACTCTTGCATCCCGGTCGACCTGTTGACTTGGTCCATAAACTATCATTGCACGCTCCGTCATTCTACTTATGAAGGTTCAAAGTATTAATGGGCTGCATGTTTGGTACATTAGACCTCACTTAGCTGTAGATTAGATGTTAAACTGTTGTCGTGTTGCTGGTCACTGTTTACAGAAGCTCTAATTACCAAGGGTTATTGGCACACTAATGCTGTTAGCTGCCGCCAAGAGCGCCTGCCTGGTACGTCCTCGTTCATCGACATCCTTTTCCAAAATCTTGACATACTGTACCTAAAAGTACGGTAAATACACATTTTTTTTGGTAGGAATACCAATTAATGTCTGATGTAGTTATCACTCTTTTATCTTGTGCCGAGTCAGTGTGAAAAGACGTGTCAATAATTGCAAAAAGACGGCGGTGGGCTGTTGAACAACCCTCGCGCTGCTAGACAGCGGTGGGCTGTTGAACAACACATGTCGATGCTGTACAGCGGTGGGCTGTTGATCAACACATGTCGATGCTGGTCAGCGGTGGACTGTTGAACAACACCTGGTGCTTCTGGACAGCGGTGGGCTGTTGAACAACACCTGGCGCTTCTGGACAGCGGTAGGCTGTTGAACAACACATGTCGATGCTGTACAGCGGTGGGCTGTTGATCAACACATGTCGATGCTGGACAGCGGTGGACTGTTGAACAACACCTGGTGCTTCTGGACAGCGGTGGGCTGTTGAACAACACCTGTCGATGCTGGATAGCGGTGGGCTGTTGATCAACACCTGGCGCTTCTGGACAGCGATGGGCTGTTGATCAACACCTGGCGCTTCTGGACAGCGGTGGGCTGTTCATCAACACCTGGCGCTTCTGGACAGCGGTGGGCTGTTGATCAACACCTGGCGCTTCGGGACAGCGGTGGGCTGTTCATCAACATCTGACGCAGTCTGTGGCAAAACAAGATTTGTGCAATTCTATACCTCTTAGAGCCACCGTTGAGGGGGTGCATGGCCGGGAGGGGAAGACTCAAGTAAAGCTGTGACAGCGCTGTACTAGAGATATTTATGGTGGAGAGGTTACAAGGTAAATTGCATGCATAACTTGGAAACCTTAACTCATTGCTCCACTATTTGTGGATAAAAGAAACGCTCTTTACTCACTTATCGAGGTACCTGTTATTATCGAGTATCTTTACTCACTTATCCAGGTACCTGTCATTCTCGAGTATCTTTACTCACTTATCCAGGTGCCTGTTATTCTCGAGTATCTCTACTCACTTATCCAGGTACTTTTCATTCTCGAGTATCTTTACTCACTTATCCAGGTAGCAGTTATTCTCGAGTATCTTTACTCACTTATCCAGGTACCTGTTATTCTCGAGTATCTTTACTCACTTATCGAGGTACCTGTTATTCTCGAGTATCTTTACTCACTTATCCAAGTGCCTGTCATTCTCGAGTATCTTTACTCACTTATCCAGGTACCTGTTATTCTCGAGTATCTTTACTCACTTATCCAGGTACCTGTTATTCTCGAGTATCTTTACTCACTTATTCAGGTAGCAGTTATTCTCGATTATCTTTACTCACTTATCCAGGTAGCAGTTATTCTCGAGTATCTTTACTCACTTATCCAGGTACCTGTTATTCTCGAGTGTCTTTACTCACTTATCCAGGTGCCTGTTATTCTCAAGTATCTTCACTCACTTATCTAGGTACCTGCTATTATTGAGTATCTTTACTCACTTATCCAGGTACCTGTTTTTCTCGAGTATCTTTACTCACTTATCCAGATAGCAGTTATTCTCGAGTATCTTTACTCACTTATCCAGGTACCTGTTATTCTCGAGCATCTTTACTCACTTATCCAGGTACCTGTTTTTCTCGAGTATCTTTACTCACTTATCCAGGTACCTGTTTTTATCGAGAATCTTTACTCACACATCCAGGTACCTGTTATTCTCGAGTATCTTTACTAACTTATCCAGGTACCTGCTATTCTCGATTATCTCTTTGGAGTGTAGGAGGAATAGTGACAGGATCTGCCATTATCAATTGCCAGCCACAGTGTGTCGTAGGACCATTCTTGATTGGCATAAATGCAACTGATTGGAGGCGAATGGTCTGACGACTGAAAGGAGAGGAATAATGTTTAGCAGTTCTGCACTTCCAAGACTCAAACCCACAACAGAAATTGGTTCAAGTTGATTTGTGAGCAATTGTTCACCATGTGTCACGTTTATCACTCTTGGTATCAGCTGAGACAGCAACTTCCTCAAGAGTATTATATAAATTTGCTAGAGACGAATTGATACTTTTTGGAAGTGTTCTGAACTTAACACTTTTTTTAACCGTTCATAGGCCTGGATGTTTTTTTCGGAGGTGGACGGAACCAAGTGACGCCCAGCAATCAGGAGCTCTTCCTCCGCTCTTCCTGAACTGAAGAGAACCTGGTGCGAGACGGGTCATGGGATCCCTGAATAAAGGCATCGGAGATGAGAGGCAAATCATTCCTGATATTTGTCGACTAGATTTAACATGCTGAACATTCGCACTAAAAGAGCGTATCTTAAAATTGTTAGAAAAACATTTGGCAATTTCCAAACAATTTTTCAGTACTCGACCGCTATACCATTACTCTTACATAAACCATGTTCGAGGCAACTGCTCTACCATCTGTTCTATACACCATCTTGACTATCACTATTTGTGCAATTGATATAAGGACGAACAGCAGTAAAAGTACCTTCAACGTATACTATAATCAGACCAATTTGAACTTGTTCGTGCGAAAATTCACGAATTGCAATTCACTTCCTCTGTGCAATATTCCATGACAATGATTGGTTATTCATCAGTATAATTTTAGGGATCCCTCTATATAAAAAAATCATTTTCGGACATTCAAATTTCCTAGCATATGCTAAACAGCTCGGCGGCCCAGTGGGAAACATGCCGGCCTCTCCTCACAATCGACTTCCATTGGGAGCTGATGGTTGTAGGTTCGAGCCTACCCGACCCCGAGTGAGACATTCTGGCCGGTCTCTTAAATGGTCAAACGTCAGACCATAAGCGTTGTGAGTAAAATAAGGCCTTCAGGTGGCAGCTACGCTGAAACCCGCAATATGAGTGAAATTAATCCATTTATCACTTCTTCCTAAATTTAGAAACCTGTTCACTTATCAGACCAGATGGATAAGTGAACAGTGAACCTACTTTGGATATAACGCTCTACCATCAGGCTGCTTATTGAACCAACTTTGAATAGATCGCTCTACCATCAGGCTGCTTATTAAACCAACTTTGGATAGATCGCTCTTCCATCAGGCTGCTTATTAAACCAACTTTGGATATATCGCGATATCTTCAGGCTGCTAATTAAACCAACTTTGTATAGATAGCTCTACCATCAGACTGCTTATTAAATTAATTTTGGATAGATCGCTGTACCATCAGTCTGCTTATTAAACCAACTCCGGATCGATTACTCTACCGTCAGGCTGCTAATTAAACCAACTCCGGATCGACAGTGCTACCATCAGGCCGATAATTGATCGCGCTTCCCTCAGGATCCTAATTAAACCAACTCTGGATCGATCGCACTACCATCAGGCTGCTAATTAAACCAACTTCTGATCGACTGCTCTTCCATCAGGCTGTTCTCTGTCCCAAGCTACGGCTCTTTCACAGTAAAGTTCCGTCGATTGCAATGCAATTTCGGGCAGGAATGTTGCTGAGAGCACCCCAGCCTGTATCTGGTTCGCGCACACTAAGCGAATCGCCTGCATGTGTCTGCATGGATAGTGGCACTGACGTCGCTTAGACATATTATGAGTCTAAGCCTTGATAACTTATTACAGTTTTTACACGAACATGACGTGTGGATGAATGGGCCTCAAAAAACCGCGTCGATAAGAGAAATCACTGACTGAAATTAACCATTACTTGCAATGATTCTGTGAGCACGTGCGACTGGTCAGCAGCGTCTGTTGAACTGCTACACTGTGTTATTGTGTGACCACCCATTGTTAACCATTACTTGCAATGATTCTGTGAGCACGTGCGACTGGTCAGCAGCGACTGTTGAACTGCTACACTGTGTTATTGTGTGATCACCCATTGTTAACCTTTACTTGCAATGATTCTGTGAGCCCGTGCGACTGGTCAGCAGCGACTGTTGAACTGCTACACTGTGTTATTGTGTGACCACCCATTGTTAACCATTACTTGCAATGATTCTGTGAGCCCGTGCGACTGGTCAGCAGCGACTGTTGAACTACTACACTGTGTTATTGTGTGACCACCCATTGCATCGGACAGAAAATAGTCTTGCTCGTATGAGTGTCTGCTATTCGTCATGATGTCTTGGTCGGGGGGCTTAAAACATCGCCCAAATAATCATCAATAATTGCTGATCATAAAGTCCCAATTCAGTTTGACGTCACATCTTATCATATGTCATGTTATTTCACAGAGGGAAATAGAGCGGTAAAATAACTTTTGTTTACGCTCGGTTGCATTGCTTATGCGCTAACGCAGTACGAAGGTTGTGTTTAGCATTGATTTGCATTACATTTTTCTTTTGTGAACTTTTTGCTCACCAAATTGGCTCAGCTCTTGCAGAGGTGAGCGCCAAATTGGCTCAACTCTTGCAGAGGTGAGCGCTATAATTTTCTCTCTATGCAGAAATGGCTCATTTTCGATTGTATATTTTTTTACGATTTCTGTTAACATTGTAACCGACAAAATGTAGATCAAATTCTCCTACCTTCCCATCTCCACCAACCAGTCAGTGGGTCTAGATTTCCTCACATCAGATGGAACAGATTCTCGCTGTTGACTATTAAAGTATTCAGACCCAACTAAGGGGTAGGTGTTTTTGGTTGAGCCCATGAAAAGCTAAAAGAAGCTAAGAACTTTATGCGGCTTTTCGCCGTGACGGGGCGTCTGTCTCCATCGACCACGGCCGCCTTGGCCTTTAATGGTGAGTCTACTTGGCTCTTCTTCTCACAATCCCTCCAAATTAGGATGCAAAATATGAATAACCGCTCGTAAACGAGGGACAAGAAATCCTTGCTGCGTTCCACAGCGACATCCGCGTGCTCTATATTCGTCAAATTTTTATTTGATTCCGTGATCTTTTGAACGAAATTAGACGACTGACAAGGCCCTTGTTTCACTTCAATTTTCAGCCAAATTTATTTGTTTATATTTTGTTATTTTAAATTTCAATTTGAACTCAATAATAATAATAATAATAATAATAATAATAATAATAATAATAATAATGATAAGAATTATCGTTATTGAGGCACTCGACGGTACAATAATGGTTGCAATAGAAAACAAGTTCAACAAAAAACATTCCTTCCAATACATCAAAAATATCGTATAAAACAGCACACGTGAAGACAGATCAAGATTGAGATACACGACAGCAATTTATTGATTAAGTTTGAAACACGCGTGCCTTAAATACCTTTTATGTCATTTTCCCACATGAATATGTTTACAAACAACAATGTTGGAGATGTTTAGTATGAAGCCACGTATCAGTGAACACACTCGGGGTTGCATCTTAACCTGACAGCCGTCCGCATACAATGGGCAAACAACCTAGATATGAAAATAGGAGTCAAAAATTATTCCTATTAATATCGAGATATTCCTGCACAAGCAGTATTCTGTCCCATCTTTCTTTAGGTGGGGATAGTTCGTATCCCCCCCCCACTGTTACATACTGCATCCAGGAAGGGATTATTCGAGTATTCAATTTGTTCCTGGAGGCTTTATGCACTTTTTTTGCTCGTACTTCCAGGGAATCCACATCATATTCTGCAAATAATTAGCTAGCACTCGTTCTTGTTGGGACACCCATCGGCCTCCTAAATATGTCATCGTATGCTGCTCGCAGTTTGCTCATAGCACCCCTGGTACATTTACACCAAAATGAGTTACAGTATATAGGATAACAGCACGTGTTAAAAGGCTGCAGCTTAACATCCGTTCTACAGAAGTGGAATTTTCTTATAAGCTGGTTGCCAATCGCATTTAATTCCCGGGGTTATTTAGAGATATCGTCATTATCACACCGGTTATTGTGATTTTTAAATATTACTGATCAACTGCAATTTTCAACTTCTAATTTTGTAATGTTGTAGTTTTTAATTTGGATGTTTTTTGCTCATACAGCGGGTTGCAGCGTAGCTGCCAAATTATGTCCTTTTATATTCACGGCGCTTATGTGCTTCCCTTTAACCGTTTAAGAGACCGACCAGAATATCACACTCGGGGTCAGGTAGGCGCGAACCTATAACACGCACCCGCTCGGCCCCGAGCTGCTACTGAAAACGATAAATGCATCGTTGTTCATAATACAGGCATTGTACCAAGTCCACGACAGATATTGTACCAAGTCCACAAAACTAATCCAACACCAGAGTCAGGACAAGCGCATGAGCGGGCTGATTGATGAGTGAAGCGCATGAGCGGGCTGGTAGAAGAGTGAAGCGCATGACCGCGCTGATAGAAGAGGGAAGCGCATGAGCGGGCTGGTAGAGAAGTGAAGCGCATGAGCGGGCTGGTAGAAGGGTGAAGCGCATGAGCGGGCTGGCAGAAGAGTGAAGCGTATAAGCGGGCTGGTAGAAGAGTGAAGCACATGAGCGGGCTGGTAGAAAAGTGAAGCGCATGAGCGGGCTAGTAGAAAAGTGAAGCGCATGAGCAGGCTGGTAGAAGAGTGAAGCGTATGAGCGGGCTGGTAGAAGAGTGAAGCGCATGAGCGGGCTGGTAGAAAAGAGAAGCGCATGAGCGGGCTGGAAGAAGAGTGAAGTGGTCAGAAGCGTCGAAAGAGAAACGGAAAATAATGTTGCTAAATCGGCAAAGCAAAACCCCAAAGGGTTCTGTGCAAAGGTGAACGAGAGACGTGTTGTTCGTGACATCATTGGCATTCTACGAAATAGTGTAAGTGATCTAAAATTATCTGATGCAGGAATGTCTATGATACTCAACGAATACTTTGTAACCGTCTTCACAGAATGTCTATGATACTCAACGAATACTTTGTAACCGTCTTCACAGATGAGAATACTAATAATATTCCAGAAGACGAATTGCCTGAAGAGGTTCAGCCGTTGGAAAATATCCACTTCCTTGTTGGTGAAGTAGAGGAACAGCTCAGCAAACTTACTAGTTACAAATCTACAGGATCAGATGACCTGCATCCGAGAATGTTGCAGAGCTTCTTCGAAATCACATGTGGCCCGCTGACAGATGTCTTTACAGGTCTGTGACTACTGGAATTACTCCAGAAGATTGGAAACAGTAAGTATCACAGCTATATTCAAGAAGGGCATTAGGCAAGAGCCTGGAAACTATAGACAAATCAGTCTTACATCTGTAGACGGTAAAACCTCCGAAAGATTGATATAAACTAGTATAACATGTCTCATCGAATGAAACCACCTTATCCAGGAAACCCAATACGGATTCAGAAGCAAACTTAGCTACCTGTCCAAGCTCCTGAACTTTTTAAATAAGGTCACCAAGATTTAAGATGAAACCAAAGCTGTCCACCTTATTTATCTTGAATTTTAAAAAGCGTTTGATAAAGTCACCCATGAACGCCTACTGAGAAAAGTGGAAGTACTTGTCATAACTGGAAACGTGGCCATGTGGCTCCAAAATTGGCTCACGGGCCGCAAACACGGGTTTCTGTCGGCCAAGGAAATCTTTGTTGGCAATGGTAGCTCTCCTTTTAGGCGGACACTGATTCTGCCCGAAATCCTTTACGTTAGGATAATGTAGTCAAGAGGCTGTTGCAACACATTGCCTTTTCAAATATGCTGTATTTTTAGAACTAGTTATATTATAGCAGGAATAATAACATTGGTTGAGCAGCATTGCTTCATTATTGATTACAACCTTTTCTCAAAGGCTGTTACCGACAAACATCGTAGTGCTTTTAAAAACATTTAAATCAGCGTGCGATGATGAGTATTACTTTGTTCTGACGGCATGTACTGGTCTGCTAACGGACGGCTCGCTATGGGGAGAGAACTAATTAATTTTATAACATAAATGAAAAGACTCTGGATGGTTCCGATAATTTAATGAAGTCAGAATCATCAATGATAAGTTTTACTTCCATTTGCCGGCTCGCTATGGGACGATGCATGAATTTTACAAAGAAGAAGTGGTGTGGCCGACAGCGAGACGCACTTCACACTCCACCCATGCATTCACACACGCACCTTAGCTCTTCAACATTAAATGGTTCTGCCAGCAGCCATCAACACACACTTCGGGTGAGAAGTGAAGTCAGAGATCAGTGTCAGCAGCAAGGTCCAACAGCTTACACTGGTGTACCGCTGCTGCACTCCAATGAAACAACTACTTATTATGAAATTAACATTGAAGAGTTCCGTCGGTACCGTTCTAGCTCAGGTTATTTACAAAATTAATATTACATACGTTGAACCCAAAGAGTAAGAGAAGCATCATGGTTTCATTTTGCTGTTTCAATCAAAATAACAAATATGTTAATAGTAACACTATTGATGTTGATATTTAAAAATAGAGGTCATCACGGGAGGTACGGAGTGCATTTTGTGTATATGCCTATCCAGGTAAAATTACACCTTACATGAAAACGTCCCATGTCATCGTACCTCAATTTTTTTTCAGATATTTTTAATCGAACATTTCTCCTTCGAAAAAATATTGCTTTCAAATGCGACATAAAAATATTTTCGAAGGCAACCAATAATGACATCTGACAATGATTATAGGAAAACTAAGAATGCAAATGTCACGTAATAGGAAAACGCGTCCAACCCAACTCCACTTAAATATGATCCAGACTTTATGGACCAGTTTTTGTTGTAGTACGAGCAGGTGTAGGCCTGGGACGGGCTGAAAAGTCCGTTCAAGCAATTTTCCAAAAGTGATTTAACAGAACAGTTAGCCCAGCCTAGATGAGGTGGCCATCGTTCATATGCTGCCGGATGCTGTAGGCTCCAACAGTGGTTGTTGTCACCTTGGTAGCAATAGTCCTAACACCGCATTTTCATGTTAAGGGGTGGATAAGTCTCCCACAGTTTGTCGAAGCGGTTTTTAAAGGTGTTTACGTTATTACTGTTAACCACATCATGTGGTAAACGGTACCAAGTTGTTTGTATCATGATTCGAAAGAATGGTTTTAGTTGCAGTTTTTGTTCATTATTTCTGGTTCTTGACTATCTCATGACTATCTCTAGTATACCCATTTAGGTATTTGAAAGCTTCTATTACCTGACCTCAAAATCGTATTTTTTCAAAAGGCGTGAGTTTAAGTTCGTCGAGTCTCTGTGTATCTGTCTAATTTCTCAGTTCCGTGATCCTTTTTGTTGCTCGGTGTTGAACACGTTCTATTTTGTTCATATCTCTTTTTAGGTGAGGGGACCAGAAATGTACCGCAAATTCCATTTGAGGCATGACGAGTGAAGTATATAACGGGAGCACGATATCCCTGGACTTGTAGTGGAAGTTCCTGGATGTATCGCAAAGGACTCGATTGCCTTTCATGTAGCTAGCTTCCAATTGTTTTTTCCGCTTGAGATCTTTGGTTATTTATATTCCAAGGTCTCGTTGTTGGTCTACTTCACTCAGATGCTGGTCTGTCATTACGTAAGCAGAATTTTGATTTTGGGTGCCGATGCGCATAGCAGTGCATTTTTCAATATTAAAGCTACCAGACCAGTCCTCCAGTTTATTAAAGATAGTTATCCGATCTTACTCAGAGTGCGCTTTGTGGCACAGTTTAGTGTCGTCTGCAGATTTTGATAATTTGCCCACGATGTCGGGTGGGGGTCATTTTCATAGATTATAAAGAGAAGGGGCCCAAGAACACTTCCCTCGGCTACTCCTGATTTTATCATAGCCAACGAGGTTTTCTTTGGTCATGAGAAACCTGTTGCTTGCGGCCCGTGAGCCAATTTTGGAGCCACATGGCCATGTTTCCAGTTATGCCAAGTACCTCCACTTTTCTCAGTAGGCGTTCATGGGGGATGATGGGAGATTGGTGTCACGGCGGATGAAAGCAGAGATAAGAGGGCGTATATCAAGCGTTAAGGAGGAAAGCTATAAGTGTGCATTGCACACGCGTATGTGGAGAATGATTGTGAATGAATGAGCTTTGGAACGGCCATGATGCACTTTCCCGCAATTGGCGTCTCGTTGAGAAGTATAACGCTATGAGCAGGGTGGGGTAGGAACCGACAATTATAATGATGGGAGGGGGGAGGAGTAAACTACTGAAAAGTGTCTTCTCTGCTGCTGACGCCGATCTCGGACCAAGTCCCGTGACTGAAGTGTGTGTTGAGAGGTCCTGGCTGTTCCTTCATTGCTGTGGGGCGAAGTTATGACATGTGTGCGAGTGCATGATAGAAGTGTGAGGTGTATTGTCCTGTTGTCCCCCTCCCCCTCCCCTCTGTGGGGAGCGGTTTTGCGCATTGCACAACTAAGATAAAGCAGTATAATGCAGTATAAACAATGTAAGATAATGCAGTATGAATAATACAGTATAAATAATGCTGGATAATGAAGTAAAAATAATGCAGTATAATGCAGTATAAATATTGCTGTAAAATACAGAATAAATAATGCAATATAATGCAGTATGAATAATACAGTATAAATAATGCTGTATAATGCAGTATAAATAATGCTGTATAATGCAGTATAAATAGTGCTGTATAATGCTGTATAAATAATGCGGTATAATGCAGTATGAATAATGCACTATAAATAATGCAGTATAATGCAGTATAAATGATGCTGTATAATACAGAATAAATAATGTAGTATAATGCAGTATGAATAATACGGTATAAATAATGCTGTATGATGCAGTATAAATAATGCTGTATAATGCAGTATAATGCTGTATGAATAATGCAGCATAAAAAATGCTGTATAATGCAGTATAAAAAATGCTATATGAATAATGCAGTATAAATAATGCTTTATAATGCAGTTTAAATAATACTGTATAATGCAGTACAAATAATGCTGTATAATGCAGTACAAATAATGCTTTATAAATATTGAATTCCACCATTGCTTGGTAGACAGACGACACTGCACGATAACAATCGTACATTGGACGACAACAATCATGAAGACAGAGCATTGTACGCTTCGAATGGTTCCTTCTCTGACAAAGCCGTGCAGTGCGCGGTCAGAGGGCATTGCAATGGGAACAAATATCGCCGTGAGTAAGAGACACAATATTTCACTTCCAAAGTGACCACTCCGCTTTTACTTGCTGTAAGTCGGATAATGTATGACGAACACTGCTTTGAATCTTATAGTCAATTAAATTGACGTGAACAGTCGTTTCACGTTAAAACGTCGCCATGCACAAATTTTCACCCTTATTCTCAACAGTACGCCATCATTAAATGTAAACGGTGTCTGACAGAAGAAAAAGAAAATCAAAGCTAGCCTGTGATAGTAATTGTAGAGTGCACTACTCTGATGGTTGGCGTGAGTCTAAGCTTGTTATTTAAAAGCACAACGCAATGTTCACGGGCTGGTCACTATACTCACTATCTCCTCGATGAAACACAACTTTCCTCTTCTGCTTTATGCAGAAATTTAGAAAAACATGATTTGATTGCTTGATCCAGGAGTGTACAGATTTAAATAATGAGTTAATGATTTAGTATCGTAATCAAATATATTTTGGATCTGTCAGAAGAGGGTCGTTTCTAATGAAGCATATGTCCAAATGCAAGACGATATAACCGGTCCCGGCGTAACAGCATCTGGACGGAGAGGAGATTTTGTTAATTTTGTTAATAAACGATTGTATATACTGCTTGTGGATACGCGACACGACTTCGAGCCGTTAAACAACATGATTGCAGTCACGCGGCAACTGGCATCATGTAGATATTTGAGAGGTCAAGAATAGTTCATGAATTCATGAACTACAAGTGGAAGATAAACAAACATTGTCTACACTTGGGCATGTATCAGATAGTTGCATAAAGCTACCATGATTGATGGAGTAAACAAGTACCCGCGTTAGCCACGCTATAGTCAATGCCCTCATCACTTAACGCTGGTCCTATGATGACCCATGCATCACACTCATCCAATATGAATTAATGCTGTTGGTGGACAAAGAACATCACAAGTAAACATTCTCAATGCCAGGAGCTTCCCACAGCATCCGCCCGTCTAATTGAATGAATTCTGTCATGGGGTTATCTTCAACATCATCAGACAACGTCATTTGTGTCTTAACATTTATCCACGGTGGTAGTGTTTTTACTCACCTCAAGAGTCGCCAATATTCTGTCCCCAGCAGCTTGTGTTATGCTATGCAGCTTTGCATGTCTGAACACTTCAGACTGTGGGAGGAGCGGAATAGTGTTCGCTCCTACCTAAATATTATGCCGCAGTTTCTTGCTACTCTTTAACAGTTAGCATATGCATAGTAGATATCTGACCAGAAACTAGTTTAACTGCAATCGTAATTTAAAATAACTGAACATTTTACTTGATTTGTGGAAGTCCGGGCTTACATACCAACTTTTAAAGTGAAATTCCTCCCTTATGTGTGAAAGGCTGACATTGTTGCTGTGTGTGGTGGTGCGCGGATGTAGATTTTTGGAGTGATACGTGTGACGGACATTAGTAGGAAAGAGTTACAAGAGACGATAAAGGTTTTAAAAACAGAGAGAGTTATTGGTTTGATCATAGTTCCTAAAGAGGGGTGGAGTAACGGTAGTCGAATAGCTGGAGAGGCTGCTGAATTAGAGTTTTAAGTCGAACGTGGTGCCGATTGAGTGGCGCAGTGTTTGCATTGTTTCGCTGTAAAGTGCAACGATGATATAAATTGATACAGCAACTCTAGAGGCATCAGTTTGTGTGTTGTCGGTATGATGTACGGGATAGTCCTGATCAAGAGGGTTAGAGACAGTATTTGCTCAGATGCACAAGTGAATCCCTTACCTTAGGCCCCCGCCCTACCGCACGGTATAAATAGTGCCCGGCATAGGTTCCAATTTGGTAACCAGCGATGAAACGGTGACCAGCGATGAAACGGTGACCAGCGATGAAACGGTGACCAGCGATGAAACTAAACTGGTCAGCATTGCTTAAACGAGGAATGAAACTGAGGCCATTTCGAATCAACATCGTGTGTCGGCGGAATTTTTTTTCAGGTGCTGATTTGAGTTGGTTTGAGTATCATCGTTTAATGCAATTTCCTACTACAATCTTTCTTTTACTTGATCTTTCGGTACAGAAAGTACACTGACACATGATGTTCTCTCAGACCTTCTACTTCAGAACAAATCTCATTATAATCAAAAGGCTAATAGTTTGGGCCAAAATACCTGTTGTTGTCTTATCACACTTGT
This sequence comes from Gammarus roeselii, assembly GCA_016164225.1. Classification (NCBI taxonomy): domain Eukaryota; kingdom Metazoa; phylum Arthropoda; class Malacostraca; order Amphipoda; family Gammaridae; genus Gammarus; species Gammarus roeselii. The sequence continues at coordinate 13,687 of SDVV010015171.1, forward strand.
AAACATTTGCAAGCCCAATCTCCTGCATCACAATTGACCAAACAATTTCAGCCCCCCAATCCCTACCCTGCCTCAAATACTCTAATTTTACCACCTGTTCCCAGAAACACAAGCGAAACCCCAACCTCAGGTCCCCCAACCTCTACCATCTGTCCCCTGCCTCACAAGTGACTCACCTACCTCAGTCCATCCTCCCACCTCTACTGTCCTCTACATCACAAGAAATATCTCTACCTCAGGTCCACTACCCAGACCATCTGTTTACAGCCCCACTATCACCCCCCCCCATCCCGCTGAAGAGTCAAACGACCGATCCTGGACTGCGTGATTTTGTGGCACGAGCCATGCAGTTGAACATTAATTGCCTCCTCGTTTTGTATGCATAGGATCAAGTTTGTATGCAAAGTGCGTCCCTTGTCTATAGAAACAGGGGGACCACCACCGGATAAACTTACCCCGGTCCCCTTCTCTTCTCTCCTCCAACGTCGACTGATCACCGGAAATATAACAGCGGCGAGCAAGGCGCGGAGTCGGAGCTGATATTTGGGGTGTAGCGGAAGCCGATAAACGAGGAGGATAGGTTGTAGAAATGGGTGCAGATTAAGTCTGCGCTGGGGAGTTGTTGAGTACACAAATGTGAAATATATTATCCCCGTATAAAAGTACGCGGGCAAGTATTACTGATCCATCACCGATTTTGTTGATGCTAGTGTAGGTCGATGTCAGTGAGTTGAGTGTTATTATGTCGATGTCAGTGAGTTGAGTGATCACGACGTTATTTCAGATTTCATTTGTCTTGGTTGCTGATAAATTCATTGTAAATACCCGAGTAATTTTTGTGAACTGGAATGACGTAGGAAATAGCGAAGTAACAAACGACATTAGTCGTTTGTTATACTCCATTGCCGATAT
>SDVV010015172.1:0-14597 GCA_016164225.1 Gammarus roeselii
CAATTGACACGGTGGGAGGTGTTTTTTTTTGGACACAGACTTAGTTTGGTTACCTATGATGGTATATAACTTATGGTTCGATGGGCGAGCGAGTAGCGGGTCGATCTCTCCTCTCAGGTGACTTTCATTGGAAGCTGGAGGTTTTAGGTCCGATCCTACCTGATTCCTATTGAAACATTCATTCTGGCCTGTTCATTAAATGGTCAAAGTTCAGCACATGAACGACGTGAAAAAGTAGTCTGTCAGGTGGCAGCTGCGCTGTAACCCACTGCATAACGCCACAAAAAAAAATTTCCAGAAGCTTATTATTTGGGTTTGTGTCTTTTTTTCACTCAGAGTTAGTGGTTTCATATACGTTTTCAGCATTCCTGTAACAAACTTTCCGCAATTGAAATTCCTTTTCCATAACTACTTGTATCATCTGCCCCTTCACCACATTCACTCTGAATAATGACTAGACATAAAGAACGTCATAACACTTGTGCGTGTTGTTATTTTTTTAGGACTTTCAAACTGTTACATTTTTTTGTACGGAGAGTTACAAAAAGTAATTGTTACCGTAGATGAACTTTGATAGGATGGCATCGTGTCAACTACCAATGCTATTGATGAATCATCCTAGGTTCAAACGCCTTTTAGGCTTCTTAAATATTCATCAACGGCGGGGGATCGAACCCCGGGTTTCCGCGTGGCAGGCGGGGACTCACCACTATATACTACCGAAGATCTGAAAAAACCTATTCATTAAACTTGTTTCCTCCATGAAATCCTTTTATTTGCTGTCTGCGATTGTAACACATCATACTTTCTTGACACACCTGAAACGGTACGTTCTTTTATCTGTTGGGTTATTATTCGAAAATTAAAAAATCGTGTCTCCTACTATGAATCAGAAAATATGATAAACACAAAATTAAAATGATAGTTATCCTACGGAATAAATTTTGTCATTTAGTGAACCTTTTATCAATGAGACCTTAAGCGCAAATAACTAATATTACTTCAGATTGTGGTGTTAATCAATTAGAATAAAATTAACAAGTGAGTGCGTTTTAGGATTATAACGCGTTCCAGTTTACTTGTTAATCAGAGTTCAGTTATAATAATTCTCGAAATATATCGCGGACATTACTATAAAGTATCTGGATTGATATTGTGGTAAATTCCACTTAATGTATGCATCGGTGGTTCAGTGGTAGAATTCTCGCCTGCCACGCGGGAGGCCCGGGTTCAATTCCCGGCCGATGCAATCTTTTCAGTCGGTAGGCACGACGGGTTACAGTCGGTAATCTGTATTCCGTAGGCACGACTAATTTTTTCCTGAAACAGAAAATGAGTTCCCTAACAAAGTTTGTTTTAAATCATCCGGTGTTGTCAGATTCATATTCTTCTGATATTTCTGGGCGAAAGCGTAAATATGTGAACGATGGGTAAATAACTCGTTAAGACAAACTTTTTTCGCATGGTTCAAGTGTACGATGAACTTGCAGCGTGTTCCTCTTGCTCGTGATTCCTCTTGCTCGTGATTCCTCTTACTCGTGATTCCTCTTGCCCGTGATTCCTCTTGCTCGTGATTCCTCTTGCCCGTGATTCCTCTTGCTCGTGATTCCTCTTGCTCGTGATTCCTCTTGCTCGTGATACCTCTTGCTTGTGATTCCTCTTGCCCGTGATTCCTCTTGCTCGTGATTCCTCTTGCCCGTGATTCCTCTTGCCCGTGATTCCTCTTGCTCGTGATTCCTCTTGCCCGTGATTCCTCTTGCTCGTGATTCCTCTTGCCCGTGATTCCTCTTGCTCGTGATTCCTCTTGCCCGTGTTTCTCTTGCTCGTGTTTCTCTTGCTCATGATTCCTCTTGTTCGGGATTTCTCTTGCTCGTGATTCCTCATGCTTGTGATTCCTCTTGCTCGTGATTCCTCTTGCTCGTGATTCCTCTTGCTCGTGATTCCTCTTGCTCGTGATTCCTCTTGCTCGTGATTCCTCTTGCTCGTGATTCTTTATTCACCACATGATCCGGTATAGTTACTAAATCAATGCCCTGAGAACTGGACGATTAAAAAAAAACATGGGTTACATTGTATATTTCCGACAAAACCATAGTCTTGTGTGACGTGAGGCTGGATCGAACTCGCTACTGGTGGGCATTTAGTGCGTGTTCGCACGAGGGTGGGTCAAACCTTTTCCTAGTGAAAATGTTGATAAGAAATTATAAATTGCTCTCCGTCATTTGGAACCTTACTTTGTGTTCATTAATAAACCATTTTTCATCTGCGTTCCCGGGATTCATTCTTATATTCGCGACTGTAGCAATACTTAACCCCTCACGCAGGGTACCGAACACCGGTCTCATGCGTGGTAGGCGGGTACCACATTCTAAATTAATATTGTAGAAATCATACTTTACATTGTGGACCTCCTGCATGCTTGTGATTCTCGATATTTCTGATTTTTTACGTGCTGGTCAGTCTTGCAATGCATTTGAGGACTTTCATTTGTCCTAAAGTGTGCCGATCGGTCTTTTGAAGTGATAGCTAAGTATTATGTTACTACCAAGGCATGAAGGAATTACACTCTGTACTGATGCACGTAAAGAATGAAGTCAACACATTTTATTCCAACAGTATTTATCCATGCAATACTTTCAAATGGTAAAGTAGCCGCACAAAATTGAAAATCGACCATGACAGGACTCGAACCTGCAATCTTCGGATCCGAAGTCCGACGCCTTATCCATTACGCCACATGGTCGTATAGGGTCACATCAATGAACACGGTTGCGAAACTTTATTGTTACGTCTTAAAACATGTTTTTTTTCGCAAGTGGAAAAATTTCATAGCCTGATAATTGTCACATAATCCCCTCTAGGGGCTTGATCCAAGTTTCGCAGCTGACTGGTGATATATACGAGAAAGACAATAGAAGTACGATTCTTGAATCCGCAGTACCTCGATTCCTCAGCATGAATGTTAGTATTGCTGCTCAGTCTTGCAACCTTAAGTGCTTTGACAAAACTAATTCAGGTTGCTCTTCTGATGATTCAAGATCGGATTTTATATAACTAAAATGATCAGTGCCCCGAGCTATAAAGTGCATGGAATAATGACCCGTTGATGAATGATACTATCAATAACAAATACTGTGATATTGATACATGATAGAGAATAATATTTAATTACCCCTAAAAAGCAATACCGATTCCCTAAATTCTTTTCAGACGGGATACAATCAGGAACGCTGTGAGCTATCAACAGTTTGATTGAATGAAAAAAGATACTTGGTAGATGTTTGTACCTATTTGTAGTACACGAAATAACAGAAAAGTTGTTTGTCGAATTGCTTATTCCAACAAGAGGTCCCAGCAAGTCCAGAGATGATTGCAATTGCTCTAAAGTGGCCCGTGCAAGGAAATGAGTGTTCTGCCTTGATACCTTTCCCACTTTATTTAGACTTCATTTCCATTGTTTATCAGTTATTCACTTATCTCTGCATATAACTTACGAGCACGCTAAACGTGCATAGATCTCTTTGTTGAATCCAATTTCTTGGATATATTCCTGCAATACACACATGCACTGATCACAAACCATTAAAGCTGTTATGGCGGCAAAACGCTGGACCAAGCAGTTTCAGTGCAAGATTTCAATGAAGGAACCTACGAACTACTCATACCTGGTTACTCTAATGACATTAGGCAATGCATCGCACGATTGCCCCTAGCTGGTGTTGGTAATTACTCACATACCTGGTAAATATAATGACATTGGGCAATGTATCGCACGAAGGCCCCTAGCTGGTGTAGGTGATTACTCACATACCTGGTCACTATAATGACGTTGGTCAATGTAGCGCACGATTGCCCCTAGCTGGTGTCGGTAAAGAATTACGAGTAGTATAAAGTGTCGTCCTAGTACATAAGTCAAGAAACTGAGAGGGATTCACACTTTTCCAAGGTCAGGCACAACGTCGTGCATGGATTTCCCTCAACGATAAATAAGGCCCTAAGACCTTTGCAGCAACTGTCATTATTCAATAACTGCATCAATAGAGAATAAATTCCTAAGCGTAATCGACGTAAGGCATTGGAACTATTGCAATTGAATCATCACATGGAACTATTGCAAGTGAATCATCACATGTAACTATTGCAAGTGAATCATCACATGAAACTATTGCAAGTGAATCATCACATGGAACTATTGCAAGTGAGTCATCACATGGAACTATTGCAAGTGAGTCATCCCATGGATCTATTGCAAGTGTATCATCACATGGAACTATTGCCAGTGAATTATCACATGGAACTATTGCAAGTGAATCATCACATGGAACTATATTGCAAGTGAATCATCCCATGTAACTATTGCAAGTGAATCATCACATGGAACTATTGCAAGTGAATCATCACATGGAACTATTGCAAGTGAATTATCACATGGAACTATTGCAAGTGAATCATCCCATGGAACTATTGCAAGTGAATCATCCCATGGAACTATTGCAAGTGAATCATCCCATGTAACTATTGCAAGTGAATCATCACATGGAACTATTGCAAGTGAATCATCACATGGAACTATTGCAAGTGAATCATCCCATGTAAGTATTGCAAGTGAATCATCACATGGAACTATTGCAAGTGAATCATCCCATGGAACCATTGCAAGTGAATCATTATATCAGCAATGAAGGGCATTGCTCACTTATCAGTGTGGTAGCCAAAGATAGATGAGGTAGTAAATTACTTTATTAAAGCTTGTAGTACGTTCGCAGTGAAAGCCAAACCCCACAAAGCTCACTAAAAAGAGTGAAGGGCTGAGATCAGTAAACGAATTGTTAAGAAATCGACCACTGTTTCTTTCAAAGTAAGCATATTCTTGTGGTCCTTTAATTCGATACTTCGAAGTGGAAATAGTAACAAATGGCAGTTGGGAGCTAACAATAGTAGTGTTACACACAGTATTATCTCGGCATATTATTTCATCATCCATAGTTTCAGACAATTGCAGCTCGTTTATGTCTGCAGTGTTTCAATACTACCTAACACAGAAAAAGGATTGAACGTGGCCATCCAACCGCTGACCACCCCAGACAATCTTAACGAAGTGTCGGAGTAATAGAGAACAAACTTAGTGTGAAGAGAGATAAAGACAGCGGGAGCAATCCTCAGTGACGAGGATTGCTCCTGCTGGAACTTTCTGTATATGGTCGAATTTTGGTAGCCGAAAATGAGCGCGTAGCTGAAGGTATGCAGCTGAAAGTGACCTGAAGCTACTAGGCATTCATTTGTAAAAGATGCATGAATATTAATTTGATGACATCTGGACAAGTAATGTTGAACCACGGATGTAACGAGAAAAAAAAACGCGTGACAACGCGCATAAAGGAAGCAAATACTTGGGTCAGTGTTTGAATGAGTGTCTGCGGAGACATACTGTAATGCAAGTTATTATTCAATGTGCAAATGCAAGTGATTTTGAATCAGTGAACGGACATGATGAAAGTGTGCTCGAAACAAGTGTGTATTCTTGATTAAACCTAAATACAAGCAAATAAAGGAATCATACGCTAATCTAGGCGTTCAGCGGGAGAACCACGTCATGTCGATATCGTGGTGGTGTCGAACCATCACCACGACATCGTGGTGATGGTTGAAATTAAAAAAATAACAAACGGTTGTCACGATATAACTTCTCTTCTAAAGATAAACCTTAAGAATTAATAAACACGACGTGAATTAGTTTCATGTAGTAACAAGAAAGCCTCAGAAAGGTCCATCGGTCGGGACACGAAGTCATGGGTAGTAAAGTTGTTAGAACATGGCGACATCGAATTCCGTCGACTTAACCTAAGTGGACAGGGCTTGTTAGCTAGTCTTGCCGGAACGTGACGAGCAGACAGAGCTTCATAAACACAAGCGCGATACTATGCATTTGTGTAACTGTGTACCACAAGGCCCGTTATAATGAAGGGACTGAATGGGTCGAGCCAGTCTCTGTTTTAGCCTTACTCTCAACCGAACCTCAACCTATCCTGTGCATATTTTAAAAAGAAATAATTTCTAAGTGTTCTCGTGGTCAAGTCCTCTCTGTCTTGACTCCGATTACAAAACGTCTACAGTTTGAACATATAAAAATTATCATTAGCAAATCATTCGATACAGCCACATTTTGTAACATAATTCGCTGGGCAGTAGCACTACACAAAGCGTTCTTGAGGGCAGTAATATCTGTTTTAAAGATAGACCTTATTTTTATTTTCGTGTTTTACTTACGATAGCCTCGCACTGAAATTGTATGTTTCATAGTGTGTATTTACACATTTTAATTCCCTCTAGACGTTTGGCTGTAAACATGCAACCATAAAAACTAACCAATAAAGTTTGAATTTAACGCAAAATTAAAAATAAGGTCTACATCGTTGTAACCGATAGTACCTAGGCCCCAAAGAAGAGCCTACCAATTATCGCCAGGAGCTGTTGTCGCAACGCAGTCGACCTGAAGAGACGATAAACCGATTTTGATCGCCACTCGCGGGGGAAAAATTTCGTATTGATGAACCAGCTGGGCATAATGTAGACGACGAGGCTCTACTGGGGGCGATGACGCACTTCAACTTCAATTGCTTATTCCCGTCACTATTGGGTGGATTAAAAATCAAAACTTTGATTGTCTAATTCAGTGGATGCAAAAGTAGTCAGCAACTCAGCGTAGAGGTTTAACTACCTAAAGGCCGACGTGAAGAACAAATGTTGGAGACACGCTTGACTCAGAACAAGTCTGTTATTGGTAAGGATTGTGGAGATCATTTCCCAGTGCTCGCACAATGTACGCAGCGCAAAGAAAGAAATGCGTCGCTCAAAAGCTCCCTTCCTTCTGAAAAAATTTCTTTTTTCAACCAAAGTAAATAAATCGAATAATTCAATCTTTTCGCTGAAGCAGAAATTTTGAAGGTGGCAATTCTTTTAGAATTCAATGAAATTCTGCAACTGAGGAATCGAGGTACTGCGGTTCAAAAATAGTACTTTTTATGTCCTTCTCGTGTATATCATCTTTCAGCTGCGGAACACAGATTCGGTACATGAGGCGAATTATGTGATAATCAATTTGCAATTGAGTTTTCGAAATACGAAGAAAGAGTTTTAAGATGTAATAATATGGCTTCACAACCGTGTCTATTTCTTATCAGTTGTATGACCATGTGGCCTAATGGATAAGGCGTCGGACTTCGGATCCGAAGATTGCAGGTTCGAGTCCTGTCATGGTCGATCTTCCAATTTTGCAAACTTTCCTGGGTTATTCGTTACAAATTCATCTGTAGCCTGGGAGTTGAAATCGTGCTACCGTGCCTCCTGCGTGTCGTCAAAGGCGACTGAAAAGGGAGCCCTGTAGCCCGGGAGGTAGTATTGTGCTACCACAACCCCTGTGTGGCGTAGAGAGCGACTAATAGACGCGGAGCGAGGAGGCTAGGAATCCCTTCCTCTGTAAAATCCTCCCTCAAAGGCGGCAAGACGAGCTGGTACGCCTTAGTACTCTATCATTACTGACGCAGAATGTGCGTGGTTGCAGCACGAATGAAGCAAAGAGGAGAGATAATGATGAAATGTTTGTGAGGAGGAAGTTTGATGTGTTGGCTCTGTTCGGGACAAGGTTGAAAGGTAATGGCGAATGTGAGTTTGGAGTGGTAAGTCGAAGAAAGTCGGGCGTGGAGGAAGGTTAGGCACGAGAAAAGGAGGTGGTGTTGATATTGAGTCTAGGATTAGCTAGTAGCGTTACCGAGTGGAAAGAGATGTCCTCAAGATTGATGTGGGTGAAAGTCAAGTTAGGCGTAGAAAGATGGTGGGCCGAGTATTTTGATGAGTTGTCGAATGTCGAGGATGACAGAGAGGCTGACATTGTTGTTGTGGGTGATGGAGCACGGATGCCGATTCTGGAAGAGACTTGTTTTGGACATTACTACGGAAGAGGTGCAGGAGGCGGTAGAGGTGGTGAAAGCAGGGAAAGCCCTTGATATGGATGGCGTTGCGACTGAGTGCCTGAAATGGGACGGCGTAACGATTGTCGAATGACTGGTGAGGTTACTGAATCTGTGTTTTGTGACAGGCGTGGTGCCGATTGAATGGCGCAGTGCTTGCATTGTTCCGCTGTATAAGGGCAAAGGAGATGAACATGAATGCTACAACTCGAGGGGTATCAGTTTTTTGTGTGTACGGGCGAATGCTGATCAAAAGTATTAGAGACTATACGGATGGCACAGTTGGAGAAAAACAGTGTGGCTTTAGGAGTGGTAGAGGGTGTGCCGACCAGATTTTTGCAGTAAGACAAGTCTGCGAGATGTGTCTAGCGAAGTAAGACAAGTCAGCGAGAAGTACCTGGGCCTTCGTGGTTTTGGAAAAGACCTGCAACTGGGTTGACAAGAAAGTGCTGTGGAGGGTGTTGCGTTTGTATAGAGTGGGCGGAATTTGTCAGTTTATTGTGTGTAACCGGTAAGTTGTACGAGCGAGTGCTGACAAAAGGATTAAAGACTGCACGGATGGCGCAATTGGGAAAACAGTGCGGCTCTAGGAGTGGTAGAGGATTTGCCAACCAGATTTTGCTGTTAGACAAGTCAGCGAGAAGTACCTAGCGAAGTAAGACAAGTCTGCAAGAAGTACCTGGGCCTTCGTGGATTTGGAAAAGGCCTGCAACTGGGTTGACAAGAAAGTGCTGTGGAGGGTGTTGCGTTTGTATGGAGTGGGCAGAATTATTTTGACAGCTGTTCAGAGTTTTTATGTTGACTGCAGAGCATGTGCCATAGTGAGAAGTGAGGCGAGTGATTGGTTCTTAGTAAAAGTGGATCTGAGACAAGGCTGCGTTCGTTATGTCTCCCTGTCTGTTCAATCTCTACATGTATGGAGTGGTCAAGGAGGTGAACGCGAGTGTATTGGGATGTGGCTTGGAGCTGTTGGAAGCGAATGGGCGGAGTTGGCGGTTGAGCCAGTTACTGTTTGCGGATGACACGGCACTGAAGGCTGATTCAGAGGAGAAGCTGTGTAGGCTAGTTTCAGAGTTTGATAGACTGTGTTAGAGGAGGAAGCTTCAAGTGAACGTAAGTCAAAGTAAAGGAATGAGATGCTCGAGGAATGTCGATGCGAGCAGAATTAATGTCTTCCTAAATGGAAAGTTATTGTAGGAAGTTCGGTGTTTAATGTATCCGGGCTCTCATTTGGAGGTGACTGACCTAGTGGGAACTGGGGTTTCCGCTAGTGCTATTGAACGTTGGGGAAGGAAGCTAAGTGAGGGTTGTATGAGGATGTAGTTGTCCCGGCTATCCTCCACGGAGCGGAGGGGGAGGGGGGGGAGGTGAGTGCAAAAGAGAGAAGAAGGTTGAATGTTTTCGAGATAAAATGTTGTGGATCATGGCAGGGGGGACGCTGAAATCAATAACGACGTGGTTTGAATTAGAACGAGGATGGTGAAGAAATTAGAGAACAGAGTTGACTCTCATGTTCTGAAATGGTTCGGGCTCATGTTGAGGATGGGAGATTGGTAAAAAGCGCGATGAAGGCGGAGGCAAGTTGACGAAGGCCTAGTGGTAGACCAAAGTTTGGGTGGATGGATGATGGGAGGCAGGAGTCAGGAAGAAGAGACTCGAGTGTGGAGGTAGCGAGAGAGCGTGCAATGAATAGACGTGGGTGAAGAATGATTGTGAATGGATGATTTTTGACGCTGTCCTAATGCGCTTCTCCGCCCTTGGCATCTCTTTAAGAAACTGGATGGTCGTCTGGGGGGCGGGGGGTGCTAGGTCATCATGACGCGGCAGGGGTAAACCAGTAACACTGTCGGGCCCTGCTGCTGACACTGACCTCAGACCGCACTCACGAGTTTGTGATGCGGGATCTTCTGGCCGGACCATTTAGCGCAAGAGAGCTAAGTTGTGTGAGTGTGAATGTATGAGAAGAGTGTGAGGTGCACTTTGACGACGGCTAATCCCCTTCCTGGTGGATTCGGTCCAGTGTCTGTAACTGTATATTCATGCCTATTCTGTTCAAATCTGGTTTTCGCATGCATCGGTGGTTCAGTGGTAGAATTCTCGCCTGCCACGCGGGAGGCCCGGGTTCAATTCCCGGCCGATGCAATCTTTTGCATCATTTAGATATTTTAAACGTCTGAAATCCGTTGGTACTAACTCACACAGTTTATTTTAAATCACCCGGGCCTTTTCGTTTCATATTTATCTGCGCAATGTTAATGGGCAAGTGTGGAAAATGCATTAATAAATGCAGCCTAAGGAAACAACCCGTTTGGACGGACAACTTGCGTTAGGTACAAGTGCAAGAAGAACCTGCAGCGAATTCTTCTTAGTCAGGAAGTCTTGGTTTACTACATGATATTGCAGTAAGTAAATCAATGCCCTGAGAACTGGACGATTAAAAAATAGTTGTTTAATTGTATTTAGCATTGTGTGAATTGAGGTTGGATCCAACTGGCTACTGCAAGGCATTTAGTACGTGTTCGTGCAAGGTATAGGTTAAACCTTTCCTCGTAATAGTTTCAACCTTTCCTAGTAATAAAATAAACTCTCCCTGGTAATAGTTTAAACATTTCCTAGTGATAGTTTAGATGATTGATAAATTGCTCTTGATCGTCGGAATGCCTACACCGCCTTCATTGATGAACCTGTACTTATCTCATTCACGGCTTCCATCCTTATATTGGCAGCTGAAACTTCACGGACCGGAATCCTTCTTTATTTTAGCAATTTTTTTCCAAATAAAAATAAGAAATACATAAACTTCTCAGTCAGGGGACCGAACACCGGTCTCCCGCGTGACAGGGAGGTATACTCACTGCTATGGAAGCGTCTCAGTACCAAGTTACCACATTATACATTAATGTTGTTGAAATCGTACTCTATATTGTGGACCTCCTGCATGCTTGTGATCCTCAATATTTCTAATTCTTTACGTGTTATTCAGTCTTGCAATGCATTTGAGGAACTTCATTTGTCCTAAAGTTTGCTGATCGGTCTTTTGAAATGATAGCTAAGTATAATATTACTACCAAGGCATGAATGAATTCTACTCTGTACTGATGCACGCAAAGAATGAAGTCAACACATTTGATTCAAACAATATTTATCCATGTACTAGGTAAATTAACAACCGCAATAAAAGCCCGTCTTAACCGCGCCAGAGCACCAGTCATTTCTATACCTTTTAATGAATTTTCTTCGGACTACATTGCCCCGGTTTTGAAACTTAATAACATTGATGTTGTTTATAAGACAAATAGCACCATTCGATCACAGTAAGTTAGGACGAAGCCGAGGCCTGACGACAGCGGAGTTGTTGTTGTCTATATCATCCCGTGTGGTGACTACCCTCTTTTATGTCGTCGTGAAACAGGCAGACCTTTGGCCGTTCGCATTAAAGCGCACCAAGGTTACGTTAGGTCTGCCAATGAGTCAAGCGCAGTCTTTAATCACATAAGGTTTCATAATCATAACATTAAGTGGAATTCATCTAAATTAGTTAACAGTTCTCATTTTAAACTACAGCGCCTTTTAGTGGAATCTGCTCTTATCAAACAGTTGCCTAATTTCAATCTCATGCCTGGTGTGTGTTCAGTCGACTCAGCCACGAAATCCATGACATTCTCAACTAATCCTCGCATACTCAATAACTTGCCCCCTCAAGTCCATTGATTGATGCAGTTGTTCTGTTCTCTTCATAGCTTCTTACGCTTTTTTAATGTATCTCATTTGTCTCTTCAATTTCAGGTATATTGTTAGGTTTTACCTGTAGCGCCTGATAAGGATCTCTGATAGAGATTGAAAATTTGCGCTTCTAGTAGATATTTCAAAATTTGTATACGGCTTTTAATCTATCAATTACTGAACTTGTAAGTGAGTTAAACTAATTTTATCCATGTAATACTTTCAGATGTTACAGGGGCCTCGCAAAATTGGAAAATGACCATGACAGAACTAGAACCTGCAATCATCGGATCCGAAGTCCGACGCCTTGTCCATTAGGCCACAGTCGTATTAGTACGATGGGATAGACACGGCCCCAAAGCTTTATTGCTTAAAACATTTGTTTTTTTTTTCGCGTCTGGAAAAACTCCAAGGCAAATTGATTGTCATATAATTTCACTCTACGTTCCAAAGCCCAGTACCGCAGCTGAATGGTGACAATACGAGGAGGACATTTAAAAGGACGATCCTTGAATCCGTAGTGCCCCGTTTCCACAGTTGCAGAATTTCGTTGGATTCTGAAAGAATTGGAAACTTCAGATATTTCCGCTTCGGCAATAAATTTAAATTATTCTATTTATTTACTTCTGTTGAAAACGCATCACGTCCTTCCTGTGCGTCGCGCATCACGTCTTTCCTGTGCGTCACGCATCACGTCCTTCCTGTGCGTCACGCATCACGTCTTTCCTGTGCGTCACGCATCACGTCCTTCCTGTGCGTCACGCATCACGTCTTTCCTGTGCGTCACGCATCACGTCCTTCCTGTGCGTCACGCATCACGTCTTTCCTGTGCGTCACGCATCACGTATTTCCTGTGCGTCACGTACACTGTGCGAGCATCACGTCTTTCCTGTACCTCACGCATCACGTCTTTCCTGTGCGTCAAGCACACTGTGCGAGCATCACGTCTTTCCTGTGCGTCACGCATCACGTCTTTCCTGTGCGTCACGCACACTGCGAGCATCACGTCTTTCCTGTGCGTCACGCACACTGTGCGAGCACCACGTCTTTCTTGTGCTTCACGCATCACGTTTTTCTTGTGCGTCACGCACACTGTGCGAGCATCACGTCTTTCCTGTGCGTCACGCATCACGTCCTCCCTGTGCGTCAGGCACACTGTGCGAGCACCACGTCTTTCCTGTGCGTCACGCACACTCTGCGAGCATCACGTCTTTTCTGTGCGTTACGGATCACGTCCTTACTGTGCGTCACGCACACTGTGCGAGCAACACGTCTTTCCTGTGCGTCACGCATCACGTCCTTTCTGTGCGTCACGCACACTGCGAGCATTTTGAAACCATCTCCAAAATCTTTTCCAATGACACACCCTTGATTATCTGACACTAACTCCATGCAACCTATGATGTATATGGAGTACCAATAATATTCGAGTAGGACTGCCAGCATTTGTTTCCGTTATACACATTCCATCTTCAATATTACGTAACAAATTCAATGTAACAATTCTTTACCTGTTAATTGTATTTCAAGTATTTCTGGCTTTTGCACTTGCATTGACTGAAGTATGTCATCAAAATTGATTCCTCACGTTGGCCATTAGCTAATTGATTCCTCACGTTGGCCATTAGCTAATTAAATCCTCACGTTGGCCATTAGCTAATTAAATCCTCACGTTGGCCATTAGCTAATTGATTCCTCACGTTGGCCATTAGCTAATTGATTCCTCACGTTGGCCATTAGCTAATTGATTCCTCACGTTGGCCATTAGCTAATTGATTCCTCACGTTGGCCATTAGCTAATTAAATCTGTACGATAAGTTGGTGCGTATTTTCTATTCGCTGGAACTTTGTGCTGAACTCGACAATTATAATTTCGATTTTAAAATTTACCCAATCCTGAGTATAGAAATTAGCTATTGATGGTAAAGTGCGTCCTCTTCTCCATTGTGCCCTGCTGGTACAACATTATCTACGAAACTTTTCCCCAGCGCCTGGCGATCAAAATCGTTCATTCATCATTACGAAACTTTTCCTCAGCACCTGGCGATCAAAATTGTTTATTCATCATTACGAAACTTTTCCCCAGCACCTGGCGATCAAAATCGTGTATTCATCATTACGAAACTTCTCGCCAGCACCTGGCGATCAAAATCGTGTATTCATCATTACGAAACTTTTCCCCAGCACCTGGCGATCAAAATCGTGTATTCATCATTACGAAACTTCTCGCCAGCACCTGGCGATCAAAATCGTTTTATCCATCATTACGAAACTTTTCTCCAGCGTCTGGCGATCAAGATCGGATTAGCACCTCTTGTGGTCTCAGCGTTTTGATAAACAGCTACTGGTAAGAAATTATTCAAGTTTCTGGGGTGTGTGTAATACCCTTTAGTACGCTTTGTGTATTGATACTGCCTAGCTAACTTCTCTTTCGATATATTTGTTGTTGCGGATGATCTATTAATGCTGATCTTCATAGTTCACGTCCATAGATGTATTATAATCGGAGATAGAGCGGAGGACGGGAACACCTATCAACTGTCTATTTTCAAAATAAGTACAAGATAGGTTAAGGTCGGTTGAGTTTAAGGCCGTCAAGACCAGACCTGCTCGACCCATTCAGTCCTTTCATTATAACGGACCTTACCGTACACAGTTCCGTGCATGTCTAGTATCGCACAGTGCATGAAGCTCTGTCTCCTCCTCACGCTCCGGCAGGCTCAACCAACAGGTCCTGTCCACGTACTCAGTTCCGTGCATGTCTAGTATCGCACAGTGCATGAAGCTCTGTCTCCTCCTCACGCTCCGGCAGGCTCAACCAACAGGTCCTGTCCACGTACTCAGTTCCGTGCATGTCTAGTATCGCACAGTGCATGAAGCTCTGTCTCCTCCTCACGCTCCGGCAGG
>SDVV010015173.1:0-14597 GCA_016164225.1 Gammarus roeselii
ATATGTATGTGTGTATTTCATTTCCATTTCTGTTACATAAAACAATAATGTCCGACTCCGCTGGAAGTTTGATCAAAACAACAACTTCAAGCATATACAACTCGGGGGATTCGGATTGCCGAACGTGCACGAGTACATCAGTTTTACATAATCATTGCCAAAATGCATCAACCTTCAAAGATTGTTATGGTACCGGGGTGTACTCCATCTCCACATATAAAACCAAATCATACACCGTTCCCACCAGTAACTACCTTCATAAATTTACACGTACCGAATATCGACGCAATATTAATTCGAAGAATTGGAACTCGACTGCAATTAATGTTTTTTTTGGCAGCAGCAAGTACTTGCTGTTTTCAAGATCGGCAACAGAAGGACAGTAATCTGTTTTTTACCTCCCCTATCAGATTTTGTATTGTCGCTGTCATTTTGTCAAAAGATGTTTCTATACCATAAATATGCCGCTAGATAAACAAGAAGATGTTTCTACTTTCGAAGGAATATTCGGCATTTAATGCCATACTACACTTAGAACTAACGTTCAAGGTCCTCAAAAGGTTGGGTACCTGATAATTAAGTGTATATGTGAAGCTGACAGTATTGAAAAAATTCTTCCTGCGGACAGACTTCTGTTATGATGGCTTGAGCCGTCAGCCAGAGATGCAGAAGCTTGTTACGGCGCTGCTGGAGGGCGACTGGGAGATCAGCTTCATTCTGGTGAAAAAGATTTAATATTAGAACGATAGTCATATTATATCTATAGACATACAGCTGCCTCCTACAACCTTGTGGGCAACTCATGGCAACAATAAAACATTGGCTGTTCTCAGAACAGTGCAGATGGGCAGACACTAACTAGTCCCAATCTAAACAGCACAGTTCGCTTTTCTCTTTCACTCATACTGAAACAAACTTGCTAATATTTTTTACAAAGAAAAACAGCCCGCACTTGCAGCAAACGCAGTCTTCTTTGCTCCAGCTAAGCAACCAAATTTCTCAATTCTCATAGTCTCTTCCTCATCCCTCTTATATCACCCCCTCCTCCGCTCTCGACATATTCACCAAACACAAATTTTAAATGCCTCCTCCCTTCGCTACATGCTTGCCTATTGAAAACTTACTACCTACTCTACCATTATAGAAACACAAATGCCAGTCGCAAAGAAGATACTGTGCGACAGGCACTGGATTACCCCTGCCACTTCATGGTGACCGGCCCATCCATTCCACTCACTCTTATTCAATGCACGCTCACTCGCTACCTCCTCACTCAAGTTTCTCCTTCTTAACGCTCGTCTCTCGTCGCCACTGCAGTCATGCAGTACCCCCAAAACGTTACTCCCTTCCTTCACTCGCGACTTGCCTCAGTTTCCACTAGTTCAGTCTTCTCACTATGGGAGCCCAACTCCCTGACTACTCCATACACACCCACTTTCACTGTGAACCGATCACTTACCTCACTCTCCGCTCTGACACATGCTCTTCCACCAAAATAGTGCATCAAATAACTCAAAATTCGATTGTTACTTACTTTCACAACCAGAATAAATCCATCCTGCGCCTCCGATAAACATGGTTTCCAAAACTGCTTTTGGAAACCCGATGAACCGGGCATGGCAGTGCACAGGGAAAAGCTCGAAGCGGCTGTGATCGCTGACGTCAGATAATTTTTTTTTCATTTCAAGCAATTCAAGGGATGCTCTTGAGATTGCACTTATCTTCTGCGCTCGCGCCAGTTTATGTTCATCCTTGGAATAACTAGCCCTACCGCATGTCATTGCACATGTCGTAACTATATTTATAAGTAGATAGTATTTCACGGAAACGCGGTGCGAAAGTGAATAAGATATGGCATAATTAGCGGTGGGGCAGGGGTTGACCGGAGTCAGCGGTGGAACGTGGGCGGCGCGGAGGGTAGCGGAAGGTGGGCGGCACAAAGGAACGGAGATGACTCATTTGGACGGAAAGATAACTTTTCGGATTATTCGTTGTTAACAGGTTATAATGTAAGTAGGTTAAATAAATAGAACGTTTTACAAATAGGTATTTGCATTTCAATGCTGGGCATACTATATTGCAATTCCATTGCATGTCATGTTGCATACATGCATTTTGAATGCTAGTCCTCTGAATGTTTTGGGGGGTAATGACAAACATTCATTTATAGGATAATTTTTTATTGATATCAAATCTAACAGTTACATAATAATTTACACGCAGTTTTAAAAATAATAACCTGACGGTTTCCTACACGAATGTTGATTTCCAGACTCGTTCATGATGATTTTTTTCAACCTTGGTATCATTTCTACGTCGTTCGATATTGATCAATTTACACGTGGCATAAATTCAAGTAGTTTATTGTTATTTTATGCGATTGTTTTTTCAGTATCCCTGCGCTTGTTTTACTTACTCCTGCAGTAATACCTTCATTCATTTCTTTCTATTGCGAGCTATCGCACACATAGAAAAAGATGCTATATAAATAGGTGACTGTAACATTCATTCAAAAGTGAAGATCCCGTTATGGATATTTTCAAGATGCAAAATATCTGCTCAAGGTGAATAGGATTATCTATATCAATGGAAGCATTTTGTTATAATTCTCTCGCTTTGGCAAATTATGTGAGATTGCTCATATCTGTTATTAGGATTGTACTTTTTCTATGACTGATTTGTCATTACTTGTATGGTTTTGAGTGTACGTTTGGTTACAAATTTATGTCTGGATTACAATTCTATGGATTTTTTCTGTACATATATGTTTGCATTCATATCTAGTTGGGGTATAATTGACTCATTTGGAGGCTGGTTGGATGCTTGATAATGAATTTAGGCGACATTTTGTGTTTTTACATCTATTTATTTCGTATGTATATAATATCTATAGGAATAGTACGGTTTATTAGTCTGGCAGTTGACGAATTGATATTTGAATTTGGATTGATGCAACAGCTTCGTAACGAGATTCTGTATACTCCATAACGCATTATCCAGTTTTGAACCAGCTATATCGGTATTCCACTGACGCGGTATTCTAATAGCGAGAGTAACTGAACTATATGAATGTATTGTAAGTTATTATATTTTGTTACGTATACATGGTAATAATCGGTTGGTTTATGTTGAATTTGTAGTCTTTTTGGAATTTGAATAGTTATCTCATACAGTTATAGGATTTTTTAGGATATTTTAGGTTAGCATCGCCCATGTAGTAGACTATTTCAGGCATAATTGGTCGGTTATTGCATAATTTTTCTTATTGTACTATATCGTGACCGTTTTAGTATGTGTCTCTGAGTTTTGTATGTTCTCTGTACAGTTTACCTCTCGATTCATGGTATTGGGTATTTTATACAATATCGGAATATTAGGATATATTACATTTGTAACTGCAATGTAGAACATTATTTCAGGTATCAATTAGTTACAAGTTGTATATTTTTAGTTTTTATACATCTTCTTACATCCTGGTACAATGTTTGACGTGGATATTTTATATATAGAAAATTCAATTTGTTACACACTTGATCTTATTGTTACTTTATTGTATATTTAGTGTAAAACCATACTTCAATGCTTAGGAGGAGTTAGGAAGTCCTCTAGGATACCCTGAGTGTATTACAATTTTATATGTAAATTAGATCAGAGTTGTGAATTACGTAGTTATTTTATTATTGTTGTATGATTTTTACCACGATAATCTTAGGGATGTATGTTCATGAGGTGTAAATCCGTACAGCATCTTTGTGGAATTTCATCATTGATCCCTAGCAAGCGTATAGTTTAACGTTTTTATAAGACAATTTATTGTATGGATGGGTCATAGTGTAGAGGCGGCTTACACCCTTTGGTGGTCTTCTGAAGTTTGTCCAAGTTCAACGTGATTTTGTAAGTTCATGTGGATGTCAGTCTTCTTAACTTCCGTGTGTTTGTTAGAAAGGTTATCTGACAAGCTGCTAATCGTTATAGTGATTAACTTAGGTCGTCAGTGAACAGATGCCCAGATTTGTATGGCCACACCCCATGAGACTCATGTCAGCCTCATTCTTGACAATCGTACCTGTGTATAGATTTTTAGTTATGTCCAGGATGTGACTTTGCTTGACATTGTTCGGAGATGATGGGCCAAACAGATGCATGGTTTGTCTGAGGTATTGTACCATGACTGGTGTTACCTCTATAATTTGATTTTATCAGTGGTAGATTGCTGAAAAATGACCTAGTGAAGCATTGTAGAGTTCGTTGTTAGGACACAGTGAGCTGGGATTTGTCCTACTAGAGGCTAAGCATCGGTTAGGTCTAGGAATTTGTTATAGATTTGAACGGAAATCGTAGTATTATTACTTAATTATGCATGACCTCAGTGTTTGGTTTGAATGTCAGATTTTGTCGGTATGACTGTTATGCTGTTATGTGATTAGTGTACGATCTTAGTCATGGACCAGATCACGTGGGATATTGGAGAAGGATTTATCATCTGGGTGTGGTAGGATACACCGTATATAATAGTTAATCATTGCCGGTTAGGGTAGTGTAGAGAATTTAATTTAGCTGTTTTATAGTTGTTGTTGTATGTTTTGATTTGTTATCATAGGAATATATCTAAATCAGGTATAAATTCGTCTAATTCCATGGAATGTTGGGTATACAATACGCTTAATTGGAGGTAATGATTCAAAATTTGGTATGCTTTATTTCTCGACATTGGATTTGGGTCCAGTCCCATGTCGTCTTGGAGAACTAATCTGCCGGATTTGTGTTGAGCGTTTGTGTTAAAATTCTTCATTAATTTAATGTACATCTCAATTATGTTATCCACTCAGTTATTGATCAATTAATTAATAGTTATGGATTAATTCAGGGTTTGTTATGAGATTGCGTTCCAATTCAGAATATCTGACTTATTCGAGCATACACCTGTTCCATTGTTGCATTTTTCACCATAAGTTTGTAATGTAGAGGGGCCGTAAACCTAACCCATCTTAACCTATCCTAACCCTATCCACTGTTGCATTTTTTACTATAGGTTTGTAATGTAGAGGGGCCGTAAACCTAACCCATCCTAACCTATCCTAACCAAATCTAAACAAGGAAAATATTTTTCCCCCGTTTTCGTACGTATTTCATGTATTTTTCCATTTATTTAGCTTTACTCATGTCAAATCTATCCACTGACTATGCAGTTTTTACCAATCAGTCTCGTTCTCGATCTTTACCAGTTTATGTACCGACCTATACGTATATTATTTTCACTTTGCTTGTTACAAGTCCAGTAATATCGACTAATTTCAAGTAATGTCAGGTGATCGCTCGTTAGTTGACTGTAGAGTTTTAAACGTTTAGGTAAGCTTACCGCATATCGTAGTGATTTTTATGGGTGTTGAAGCGTTAGCAAGATTCATGTATGGTATTACTTTTAGAATAAAAAAAAAATGTTGTTGTAATGTTGGATGTGTTGCTCCTTCCATTTTCGTCTATAATAACGAATATTGAATAAATCCACTCAAATATTTTACTACAGATCTGTGATGTAAGGCCCGCAGTCAACAAGATCTAGTATATAAATCATGCCTAAGGTACATAATTAGCAAAATATATATCAATGTACGACAACATAGATCAAATATCAATGAATGCAAAAAGGGTTATCATACACTGTCATATACAAGAATGCCTAGGCAACCTAACCTAACAGTCATCCTAACCACTAGTTATGTATTTTTTATCATGTTTGATGCTTATGTATGATATTGATATGTATGAAACTCTCCTGTATACTTAACGTGACATTAGCAAATTGAATACACTTCTCCAATTATGATCCAGCAAATATCCTTTTGTAGATGTTAAGATTCCAGAATTTGTATGGATATCTCTTCTACATGTTTGGATGAGACTCAGAAGGTAGGATCCAGAGGAACAAATTCACTTCAACTTGTCACACTTTTTTAATGTGGAACAGTTTCACACGAAATTAGGTTCAAAGATCTAGTCATCCTGACCAACTTAACCAATGATTATATATTTTTATTCAAGATTGGTGGTTGTGTATGATATTTAGTTATTATTTTGTGTGATATAATATCACACACCATGTACACACATGAACACTTTTGTACGCATTTGCAGGGCTTTTCCCGTCCCTGTGTCGGCACATGTGTTGGCACAGTGCATATATACAGGGTCGTTAGCGTCACTGTGTCGGCACACGTGTCGGCACAATGCATATATACAGGGTCGTTAGCGTCACTGTGTCGGCCCCATGTAGGCATTTACGCACATTTGTGCCATAAGGGTTACCATATACTACCAGATGCAGAAATACCTAGGCAACCTTACCTAACCATCTTAACCAATAATTATCTATTTACATTTAATTTTGATGGATGCATATTATATTTAGTCATTATTTTCATGCGACCGGCACAATGTAGACACATACACACATTTGTATGCATATACAAGGTCGGTAAACATCTGTAGCATTTTACCTCTGATTTATGATTTTTCAATTAGAACAAAGTCCCTTGCTTTTGTATCAAGATTTCTAATGTGGATCAGCTTCACTTCATGTTAGGTTAAATTATTAAACATCCTAACCTAACCTAACCTTTTCTAACTTAGAATTATGTATTAGCGATCGACCTATTCATGCTTACATATTTTTTTTCAGGGTTTTAGGATTAATGCGTAGCAAATATCTCCACTTGACTCTACATTTTGACCTATCCAACGCAGTTTTGATACACACTTCCAATTTCGATCTACCAAATTTCCACTATTTTCATAGATAATTACATCGTTGTTTGATTGTTAAACCTTTTTTCATATAATTCTTGAGATTTACATGTTATTCACACCCATCAAAACCTAACCTAACCTAACCTTATGTATGGTATTCAGTCATTGATGTATACAAATGAAGCCCTCCAAACGACTCCAAATATCACTTGCATAATAAATATCTCCTTTTGACTCTGCATTTTGATCTATCCCGCGAAACATTTTCTTCTTCTGATTTCAATAACTCGATGGTACCTCCGACGAACTTACTTGATGTACTTTATTGCAATTCATTGCTTAACCATTGAATTTAGGATAATATAAACATTTGATATAGGATTTCCATGGTTTATTATTAGTTTTATTGACATTAATTACAGACCTTGCTGGCATCATCAATGACATTTACCTAGTTTTTTTAATTGAAACAGCATGGTTCGTACATCCAACCATACCCATCATGACTACATTTCAGTTTCCTCTCAAAATCCCTAATATACTCCATCATATCTTTGATGCGAATACCGAAGGTTGTCCTGTTCCCGTGAGTCCACAAATGTATTGCCTCTTCTTCTTGAATCTTAATTGTTCGAAACTTCTCCAATTCAAAGTCATTCTGATCTTCATCATCGATAAATTTTGCATACGATCAAGATTTTCTTTTGTTCTTGGGTACAATTTGTTTATCCACTACCTCAGCTTTATGAGAGTCATGATGATGATTTTTCCACTTGGATGTCAATTTCGAGATTTGTTTTCCTATTTTCCTTGAAATTTATTACATACGACTTTAACGCATCGACATTAATTACCCAAAGCCGACTCTTTTAATTTTTGGTATACCCATTCTGAGATAACTGTTATTTCAACACTAGTAAATATTTGTTCGATCCGACTCATATCATCAACGGAGAATTTTTCTTCCAACACTTGTAAACAAAATCTTGAAACGTGAATATTAGTTTGTTTATTATATGACGAAACTTGCTTCTCCGTTTGATCTCAGACTCCATCCGCGGTAAGCAGCTAGCTATTATAACTTGATTACATGTTGTTTTTCGTAAAACATTAGGCCTAACATTGCTCGCCTAGGTCATCAACTGTGTATTTATTTACGTGTATAGAGCTGTGCACGTATATACATGTGTATGTTCAAGCGTATGTACGTTTTACACGAGTTAAAAAAATGTATAGCAAAAAATGTAAAATTAAGAATTTCAATAAAATTACAAATTTTCGAGGGTTGACAGAGTCCAATCGGTCTACTGAAGTGATAACTTGACTAAATAAGTAAGGTGTTATCCCTCGATAATTTGGAATGTTATTGAAATTTTGAATTTCACATTTATGTTATACCTTTTTTAAAACTCATGTAACACCTAGGCATGTATTTCATGTCATAATAATACGCTTGAACATAGACATGCACATACGTACACAGCCCTATACTCATACATACATGTACAGTTGATGACCTATGGAGCAATGTTAGACCTAATGCTCGGAAAAAATATAATGTAATCAACTTAAAATAGCTGGCTGCATAACGAGAATGAAGTCAGTATTACGTTGAGATCAAGCAGCGACGCACGTTTCGTCATAGAATAAACTAAAATGAAAATTCATACATCAAAAATGTGTTAACCAGTGTTGGAAGAAGAAATCTCCAAAGATGATATGAGTCGGATCGAACAATTATTGACTAGTGTTGAAAATATCAGTTATCGCAGAATATGTAAACCAAGAATCAAAGGAGTGGGAGATATCAATCATATATGGATAAAGGAAAAAGGAAGTGGGCTTTGGGTGACTAATGTCGACGCATTACAGTCGTATGTAACAAAGTTTGAGGGTAATAAAAGAGCAAATCTATAAATTTTATATGATCCATGGACGAAAATCATCATCGTGACTGTTATAAAGCTGCGGTAGTGGAATAACAAATTGTACCTAAGAACAAAAGAAAATCTTGATCGTATGCAAAATTTCTCAATGATGAAGATCGGAATGATTATGAATAGGAGAAGTTTCGAATAATTAAGGTTCAAGAAGAAGAAGCAACACATTTGCTGACTAACGGGAACTGGACAGCCTTCGGTGTTCGCATCAAAGATATGATGGAGTATATGGAGAATTTTGAAAGGAAACTGCGATATAGTGATGATGGGTATGGTTGGATGTACGAACCATGCTTTTTCAAATCAAAAAACGAGGTAGATGTCATTGATGATGCCAGCAAGGTCTGTAAATAATGCCAATAAATACTCATAAAACTATGTAAATCCTCAATGAAATGTTTAAATTATCCTAAAACTCAAAGGTTAAGCAATAAAATGCAAACTTCGTGTCAGACGGAGGTAACATCGAATTGTCGAAATTAGTAAATAAATATGTTTCAAGGAGTGTAATGATGCCATAAACCAAACTTGAGGTAGATGATGAAGATGTGTTACAGATTGGTAGGATATAAATCAGAGTCCGCTCAGGTCTTGAAACGAAGTCATCGTCAGGAATATCATGAATAAGAAAAACATAGCGAGAGACCACGTGTCCGTTCGTATGTAACTGGATACAAAATTTGAATTACTTGTAGCATTCAATTCATCCAAGTCTGAATATCTGGCCTCACTGCAAACTAATAAAGGTTGAGAGTGACCACAAATTAGAAATAATTAGGTGAATGATTTATAAAGAACCGTGTGGAGGGGTTCATGTGTATATATCAATGACTGAATACCATTCATAAGGTTAGGTTAGGTTAGGTTAGATTAGTTTTTATGGGTATAAATAACATGTAGAAGTGATGAAGAGTTGTGTCAAATCAAACATCAAGAATCATTTGAAAAATAGTTATAACAATCGAACAACGATGAAATTATCGATGAAAATGGATGAAATTTGTTAGATTAAAATTGGAAGTGTGTATCAAAACTGCAACGGATTGATCAAAATGTAGAGACAAGTGGAGATATTTGTTATGCATTAATCCTAAAACACTGAAAATTATATGCACGCATGAATAGTCGATCGTAAATGCATCATTTCTTGGATACAATAGGTTAGGTTAGGTTAGGATGATTTGTTCTATTAACATAACATGTCGTGAAACAGATCCATTCGATGAATAAGTATCATACGTAAGCAGGAAATCTCGAAAGATGATACATAATTCTTAGTTGAGTTGGTTAGGTTAGAATGACTAGATCTTTTGACCTAATATGACGTAAAGCTGCTCCGCATTAAATATCTTATAACAAAAAAAAAGGAATTTATTCTAAAGGGGTAAAAATGTCTCAGATGTTAACCGATCTTGTATATGCATACAAAATGTTTGTGTGTGTGTGTCTACATTATGCCCGGATCAACCATGTATACGCCTACATTATATCGGAATATGCCGACATCAACCGTGAAATACGCCTACATTATACTGACATATGCCGGCATATGCCGGCATATGACGGCATCAACCGTGTATACGCCTTACATTATATCGTCATATGCCGACATCTGCCGGCATCAGCTGTATATACGCCTTACATTATGTCGCCATATGCCGACATATGCCTGCATTTGCCGGCATCAACCGTGCATACGTAATACATTATATCGGCATATGCCGACATATGCCGACATATGCCGGCATATGCCGGCATCAACCGTGTATACACCATACATTAAATCGGCATATGCCGACATATATCCATTGATATTTAATCAATGTTGTCGTACATTGATATATACTTCGCTAATTATGCACCTTAGGCACGATTTCTATCCTAAATCTTGTTGACTGCTGACCTTACATAACAGATCTGTTGTAAATATGTTAGAGTGGATTCATTCAATATTCTTTATAATAGACAAAAATGGTAGGAGCCACACATCCAACATTACAACAAAAAATCTTATTCTATCAGTAAAACCATATCCATAAAACTTGCTAACGCTTTAACACCCATAACAATCACTGATATATGCGGTAAGCTTACATAAACGTTTTGAACTCTATAGTCTACTAACGAGCGATCACCTAACATTACTTGAAACTAGTCGATATCACTGGACTTGTAACAAGCAAAGTAAAAGGAAATATATATGTAGGTACATCAACTGGTAAAGATTGGTAAAAACTACAAAGTTAAGTGAATAATTTTGATATGAATAAATCTTAAATCAATGAAGAAATATATGACGAAAGTATGAAAACGGGAAAAAATATATATAATCCTTGGTTAGATTAGGTTAGGATATGTCAGGATGGGTTAGGATTACGGCTATCATTGCAGACCTATAGTGAAAAATGCTACAGTGGATCTGGTGAATGCTCGAATAAGTCAGATATGCTGAATTGGGACAAAATCTAATAACAAAGCCTGAATTAATCATTAACTTCTAGGTGTATAAACTGCAAACGGATCACAAACATTCATATAAGTAAGACATGCGGGAATAAACATCTAGTAAAGAAATGCGAGCGGATAACATAATTGAGATGTACTTTGAACTATTGAAGAATTTTAACACTAACACTCTACACAATCCGGTAGATTAGTTCTCCAAGACGACATGGAACGGACCCAAATCCAATGTCGAGAGTTAAAACCTACCAATATTTTGGATCATTACATCCAATTAAGCGTATTTTATACCCAACATTTTATGAAATTAGGCGAATTTATACCTAATACATATATATTCCTATGATAACCAATCAAAACATACATGAACAACTGAAAAGAGCTAAATAAGATTCTCTACTGTACACTAACCGACATTGATTAGCTATTGTAAACGGTGTATCTTACCACACCCAGATGATAAATCCTACACCAATATGGAAGGTGTATGGCCAATCAATACATGCTGCCGATGTGCATAACTGATCTTGTAATAAATATAAGTGAAAGAATCCTGCACTTGAACTTATGAGGTGATCTGGTTCATGGAAAAATCATATACTAACAAAACAGCCTTACCAAAAATATCTGACATTTGACACTGAGTTTATGCATAATAAAGTAATAATACTAAGGTATCCGTTCAAATCTATAACAAATTTACTAGACCTAACTGACGCTATGCTTCTAGAAGGATAAAATCCAAGCCCACTGTGTCGTAACAACGAACTCTATCATGCTTTACTAGGTCACATCTCAGCAATCTACCACTGATATATATCAAATTTAGAGGCATCACCCAGTCATGGTGCAGTACCTCAGGCTTACCATGCATCTGTTTAGTTCATTATCTCTGAACAACGTCGAGCAAAGTCATATTCTGGACATAACCAAGAATTTATACACAGGTACAGTTGTCATGAAAGGGCCTGACATGAGTCTTAACGAGTGTGACCATAACAATCTGAACATCTGCTGACTAACAACCTAAGTAAATCACCACAACGTTGAGCAGCTTGTCGCATAACCTCTCTAACAAACCCATGGAACTTGAGATCGACGTCCCCAAGAACTTAAAAGTTCACATTGAACATGGATGAACTCCAAATGACAACCAATGAGTGTCAACTACCTTTACACCAGGACCCCACAATCCAGTAAAACGTTATACTATACACTTGCTAGGGTTCAATGACGAAATTCTACATAGATGCAGTACGGACTTACATCTCTTAAACATACATTCCGATGATTATCGTGGAAAAAACCTACAACAACAACAACAACATCTATAATAGACAGCCAAATAAGATGCTCTACTCTGCTCAAGTTCACAATAAAAATGTAATACACTAGGATATCCGACATAGTAAATCGGTCTACTCACACAAATAGACATTAACACAATAAGCTTCTGCCTATGGGGCACATCTAACTTCTTCTAAATATTGAAGAATGGTCCATAACAGGGTTAAATAACATTTCTTCAACTAAAGTAACCACGGTTCAATCGTAACAGATTGATATATATATTCATATAAAACACCAAAATGATGCATTAACCGACCAATTATGCCTAAAATAGTGTGCTACATGAACGATGCAAACCTAAAATATCCTACAAATTCTATAATTGTATGAGATAACTATTCGAAATTCCAAAAACACTATAATTTCAACATATATCAATCGTTCCTTAATTAGTATACAAAACACAAACTCACAATAAATCCATACCGTTCAGGTAGACTCGCTTATGGAACCCCGCGTCAATGGAACACCGATATATCTGGTTCAAACCTGGATAAGGGTTTATGGGGTAGATAGGTTCTCGTAACGAAGCTGCTGCATCAATCCAAAATACAAACATACAAACGCCCCCTCCAACTGCCAAACAAATAACTTGTACTACTCCTATAGATATTATATTCATATGAAATAAGTAGGAGAAAAACACATAAAACGTTGCCTAAAAGTCAATATCAGGCTAAACACTAAACAACCTCCGAATGAGTCAATTTTACCGCCAATTAGAAAATAATAAAATCATATATGTACAGAAAAAATATATAGAATAATAATCCACACCTAAATATATAAAGGAACATTTACTCAAACACAGAAATAATGACAAATCAGTCATGGAAAAATTACAATTTAAATAACAGATATGAGCATCTCACCCAATTTGCCAAAGCGCATCCAACATTTTACCCAGGGTATCCCTACATCCCACCCCTCCAGAAAATTAGTACAACAACATTTCTACCAGAACCGAATAAGTATTTATAGCTAGCAACAGTTAGTGACCAATTATACCCTAATACAACTATCTAAAGAAGAAAAAAACATTTATAAATACAATAAATATCAAAATACAGTATACATACAAACTGCCAATCTAGGCCGCAAGCCTGGCATTCAGCCCGCCGCTTCCCTTCCGTCCCCGCCCGTTAGCTGACTCACGCGTCAAACCAGTTCCGGTCTCGTCTCCGCTTTCCGTCGTAGTTTCCGGCCAACCCCTGTCCCACCAAAAGTAACTCTATTAAGCCATATCTTGTTCCTTCGCATCCGCGTTTAGCTACACTTATAGCTACTTATAGTGCTGTTTGTTTTTCCCGTCAAGTCAAAATCGGTTCCTTTTGGTTCGATCACCACATACAAAGTGACAATTACAAAGGCAAACTTTACATAGGTCGCAAAAGATTGTTACTCATCAATTGATTAAATAAGTAAAGGCCTTTACCTAGTATGTGTGGTACACATACTCACGAGTTCCAAAGAAATGCTCAGCTGGGGGAAAAATGTGACGCTGAGAGGCAGGTTCAATAACGACGTGGTTCGAATTAGAACGGGGATGGTGATGGAGTTATAGGACAGAGTTGATTCGCTAGTTCCGAGATGGATCGGGCAGATGATGGGGATGAATGAAGTGAGGTTGGTGAAAAGGGTGATGGAGGCGGAGGTGCAAATTTTTTGATTCGGTCAATGTAATGGTTAGGAAGTATATTATTTCTTAATGTGTCCGACTTAGTCGCAGTATATCTCGGACATTATAGTTGTATGTTAAGACAATTACCCTTTTGGTTAAGTTAGTTACTGATGGTACTTAGAGACCGCCCGGTACGGGTGGGGAAGAGGGTAGGGGAGAAGGAAATTGGAGGGGGTCAGACGCATAGGGTCCCCATGGAGCAATTTGTTTTTATTCGGTCAATGTAATGGTTAGGAAGTATATTATTTCTTAGTATGTCCGACTTACTCGCTGTATATCTCGGACATTATCGTTGTAGGTTAAGACAATTGCTCTTGAGGTCGAGTTAATTACTGATGGTGCTTGGAAACCGCCCGGTACGGGTTAAAAGAGGGTAGGGGAGAAGGAAAGGGGAGGGGGTCAGACGCATAGGGTCA
>SDVV010015174.1:0-14597 GCA_016164225.1 Gammarus roeselii
GAGCATGGCTGGAGTAACGCTGAGGGACCGGATCACCAACGACGTGGTTCGAAGCAGAACAGGGATGGTGAAGAAGTTGGAGAACAGAGTGGATTCGCCTGTACTGAGATGGTTCGGGCACGTGGAGAGGATGGATGAAGGGAGATTGAAGAAAAGGGTGATGAATGCGGAGGCGAGTGGTCGCAGGCCTAGAGGTAGACCGAAGTTTGGGTGGATGGATGGTCTGAAGCAGGCGTTGGGAAGGAGAGACATGAATGTGGAGGTGGCGAGAGAGCGTGCAATGAACAGGCGTGAGTGGAGAATGATTGTGAATGGTTGATTTTGACGCTGCTCTGATGTGCTTTCCCGCCCTTGGCATCCCGCTGTCGGGATGGTCGTGGGTGGGGGGGGCCCCGCCATTATGACGCGGCGGGGGTAAACCAGTGAAAACTGACGGGCCCTGCTGCTGACGACGGTTCCTCGGACTGCACTCGGGAACCAGAGTGTAAGTTGAGGGGCTACCGGCCGGACCCTTTAGCACAAAAGGGCTAAGTTGTGCGAGTGTGAGCGTATGAGGGTGTGAGGTGCGCCTTGCCGTCGACCACCCCCCTTTCTGGGGGATGGGCCTAGTATCTGTATCCGTTGGTGTAGCTTATAATATGATTTCATTGCAGCTATATTATTGTAATTGATGCCTGGTATACGTACTGGGTTAGCTACACAACACACCTAATGATATTCCTACCAGAAGATTTACTCTTAACCAGCATTTGCAAAATTAACCCTTCTGCCACAGTCAAACAAAGGTAGCTAATTTTTGATTAGATCCAAGGTGTTTTAATGTAAATTCAAAACATTTGTCATGAAAAATATAAAGACTTACTTATTCCGAGTAATTTAAAGCTCATTTGTTCTACAAATTTTTACACTAACACCATATATTGCTATGTAAATAAATACAAATCTGATGAGCAGCGTTCCTTTTAATGGACGAGTGTATTGCCTTGCAAACGTTTGTTAGTACGTAGATACAAGATTAAACGAGTGATTTAAAGGATATGGCCTCTTGAAGTTCAAGGTGTTTTACGTAATAAGCAATTTTTCCTGTATCACCAACTTGCATACATCTACATTATGTAGATATTTGCACTCCACTGGACCTGAGAAATGCTGAGAAAGAAGGGGAGATATTCAGAGATGTGCGATAAATGTGTGCGAATGGTGGAACGAAGAAGTCAAACTGGCGGTGGCGCAGAAACGGAGAGTCTTTGAGGAGTGCTAGCAAGCTAGGTCGGTGGTGGGTGGCCTGTGACAAGTATAGAGAGAAGAGAGATGAGGTGAAGAGGGGCGAGGAGAGCTAAGAGTGACGCTGATGCCAGGTGGGGCAGACGGTTGTGCCAGAATTTTGAGGAGAGCAAAAAGATGTTCTGGAAAGAGGTGAAGAGGGTGAGAAAGAGGGAAACAGAACGGAAGAGATGAAAAACTAATACAGCCGGTTGCCACTAGCAAATAGTTTTGTACGAAAGAGGGCCGGCGGACGTTACTAAGGATAAAGTGCAGGAGACGGTAGAGTTGGTTAAAACAGGGAAAACCCCTTGTTGGACGGGGTTGCGACTGAGTCCCTGGAGAGGGGTGGAGAAACAATAGTCGGATAGCTGGTGAGGCTACTAAACCTTTGTTTTGTGGAGGGCGTTGTGTGGATTGAGTGGCGCAGTGCTTGCATTGTTCCGCTCTATGAGGGCAAACGAGATAAAAATTAATTCTGCAACTCGAGAGGTATCAGTTTGTTATGTGTTGTCATTAAGTTGTACGGGAGAGTGCTAATCTAGAGGATTAGAGTTAGTAAGGATGGTGCGATTGGCGAGGAACAGTGTGGCTTCAGGAGTGATAGAGGGTGACCCAATCACATATTTGAAGTGAGCCAGGTCTGTGAGAAGCACCTTGCGAAAATATGTGTTCTGGGCCTTCATGGATCTGGAAGTGGCCTACAACAGGGTCGACAGGGAAGCGCTAGGTAGGGTGTTGCGGCTGTATGAGGTGGAGGAAATCGTTCGATAACGGTTCAGAGTTTCTATGTTGACAGCAGACCATGTGTCAGAGTAGAAAGGGAGGTGAGTGCCTGATTCGCGTTGATAGTAGGACTGAGACAAGGCTGTGTTTTGTCTTCCTGGCTGTTTAATATCTACACCGGTTGAGTGGTCAGGCATGTGAAAGCGAGTCAATTGAGTCGTGGCCGAGAGCTTTTGGGAGCGAATGAGCGGAATTGGCATTTGAGTCAGTTGCTGTTTGCGGATGGCACGACACGGATGGCTCATTTTGAGGAAAAATTGTGTAGGCTAGTGTCGGAGTTGGGCAGAGTGTGTGAGAGGAGAAAGCTGCGAGTAAGCGTGGGTAAGAGTAAAGTAATGAGATTTTCGAGGAATGTCGATGCGAGCAGAATTAGAGTCCTCCTGAAGGAAGAGTTGTTGGAGGAAGTGCAGGGTTTTTAGGTACACGGGATCCCATGGGGAGAAGACTAAGTGGTGGATACCGAGGTGAAGTCACGCTTGACAGAAGGGTGTAAAGTGTTGGGTGCACTGAGGAGTGTTAAGAGCTGTAAGACGTTATGGAAGGAAGCAAATAGAGGGTTATATGAAGGAATTATTGTCTCAAATGTGCTCAACGAAGCTGAGACTTGGACGTTGGGAGCAGAAGAGAGAAAACATTTGAATGGTTTTAAGATGAAATGTTTGGAAGCATGGCTGGTGTAACTCTGACAGACATGATCAAAAACGACGTTCGAATTAGAACAGGGATGGTGAAGAAGTTTAAGGACTGAGTAGATTCACGTATTCTGAGATGGTGAGGATGGATGAAGGAAGATTGGTGAAAAGGATGATGAGAGCGTAGGCCTAGAGGTAGACCGAAGTTTGGGTGGATGAATGGCATGAAGCAGGTGCTAGGAAGAAAAGACATAAATGTGGAGGTAGCTAGAGAGCGGGCAATAGACAGACGTGAGTGACGAGTGAGTAGTTGTGAATGGAGGAGTTTTGACGCTGCTCTGATGTGCTTTTCCGCCCTTGGCGTCTCGTTGAGAAACGGGATAGCCTTGCCGTGGGAGGCCCGTTTACTATGGGCAGCAGCGGTAAACCAGTTTCACTTTCAGGCCCTGCTGCTGTCGCTGATCTCGGACCGTTCCCCTGACCCAGAGTGTGTGATGCGGGGTCTCCCGACCGTACCCTTTAGCGTGAAAGAGCTGAATTATTTGAGTATATCTATATGAGAGAAGTGTATCAATGGTAAAAGTTTTTGAGTTAGATACTCGTCCCTAATATAATAAGCTAGTAACTAACTAGTACCATCACTAATCCTATAGCATGCTACTTCGAGAGACGCGACATCTACATCCATTTCGTCAATCATTGTCCAATTTTAGTGTATTATTATGTTGTATGTTTAGATTTAATAATCTCGTATACTCCTCGACTCCTTCCAAGCCAACGGCAAGACAATTCTTACACTCATCTCGATATGCTTGCACAAATACAAGTCTTGAAAATGTAAAAGAAGAGTGTTTCTAGGGAGCTCTCTTCAACACTGTTGTCTCTGACGAGACTATCTGGACCCTGGAAGACGGACCCAAGCCTGACGCAGCTGCCTCGGTATCCTCCGGAGCCGCAAGGGTGAAGGTGGTGCACCTGGCGCTCACCAAGCTGGGAGGAGGGCGACTGGGCCCCAAGAAGGGAGAAGGAGGAGGCGCGGAGGGCATTTGGGAGGCTCTGCTCAAAGAAGGAGACACCTGCTGGGAGGCTGACCCCTACACGCTGCACCAGATGAGACAGAAACTGGACTTGGAAAGGTTCCAGATAGAGGTGAGACGGGATTTCTCTAAGATAAAATCGGAGGTTTGCCTTGCATGGACTTACAGCACGTATGCAATGTCTGCATGTAGGAGGAATTAAACATGAATTCAAACGAGTTGAAGTTTAAAAACCTTTGATTGTCGTGTGCGGTTGGCTTTAGGCTGCTTCACTTCATAAACTGTTTTGAAGTCCACATTTGATTACTAAGTGATTGCATTGAAATAAACTATTCAGGGTGACGCAGTAAAAAATGTTCGAGTAAACGCTCATAACTCAAAACTTATTGACGTAGAATGTGAAACAAGAACCACATGGAAGGATACGTCCTAACATTTTATTTCATATAATAGATACCTCGACTAATTCGTAAATTTCCTTCATTATAAGTATGAAGGGAGATTGGTGAAAAGGGTGATGAATGCTGAGGCAAGTGGTCGCAGGCCTAGAGGTAGACCGAAGTTTGGGTGGATGGATAGTGTGAAGCAGGCGTTGGGATGGAGAGACATGAATGTGGAGGTGGCGAGAGAGCGTGCAATGAACAGGCGTGAGTGGAGAATGGCTGTGAATGGATGATTTTGATGCTGCCCTGATGTGCTTTCCCGCCCTGGGCACCCCGCTGTCGGGATGGTCGTGGGTGGGGGGGGGCCGGTCATTATGACGCAGCGGGGGTAAACCAGTGAAAACTGTCAGGCCCTGTTGCTGACGACGGATCCTCGGACTGCACTCGTGACCCAGAGTGTATGTTGAGGAGGTACCGGCCGCACCCTTTAGCACTAAAGGGCTAAGCTGTGAGGGTGTGAGGTGCGCCTTGCCGTCGGCCACCCCCCTTTCTGGGGGATGCGGCCTAGTGTCTGTATCTGTATAAGTATTTTATAAAAATCTGAATTTCCAAGATGGGTCAACTTACTAACTAGTGAGCAGAGTGTTTTCATTGTTGAACAGTACTACTCAAATGATTATTCAATCAATGTAAACAGAGCATTTGTCGAAGAATACAACCTGAGTATAAACATTAAGATTGTCAGCAGTATAGTCATAAACGGAGAGCAGTTAGCTACATTCAGGACCCTCAAAACATGCAAGACCTGAAGGAAACATCGTACATTTGAGCAAAATCAGTCAATAAATCCAATTACGAGGTGTAGGGAAACTGACTGCTGAGGTGTGGATCAGTCGTGAGTCTGTCAGGCCCATTCTAAAGATTGATTTTAGACTAAAACCTTACAAGCTGCAAACAACACAGCAGCTCTCGAACAAAGGCAATGAAACAAGATTACTCTTTTGTCAATGGATTAATGAATTGTCCGAAGAAGAACGATTAGATGCGAACGCCACACACGTTGACTACGTTAGCCAAAATGGCAGTTTTTTCTCACCGACTTTGCAATGTTTTAGCGATGGCCATCGCAGCGAGAGGTGAGTTGCTCCAATAACAAGTAGATATAAGTAAAGGCGTGTTGAAAATGTGGTGAAAATTGTCCTTAGCAAAGACATTATTGATGGCAGACGTAATTGACCACATATCTACCTCGGCTGCGTGGTCTCGTATTGTATCACTACGTCAGTGCAACTTTTACACTGCTGTGCCACGTCATGGTATTCATTTGGCACATGTGTTCACTAGGCGCTAACTATAGTTTTGCGGTTATTGCTTACAGTAACTCTTCGTTACAAGTCTTATACTGTATTTGTGTTAGATAATTGGAATAACATTATGAAAGAGTGGTATATTTGATCGTATTGTAAATATATATTCCTCCTTCTAAGAGGTAGCTATGGATAATTCAACATTCTAAGATAAGAAAAGACCTCTGGTCATTGGAGGTGTTACCTCAATAAGTGAATCACAGTATGTACTCCAAAAATTGTTAGTAAGAAAGTAGGTAAAATAGTTATGTTTACAAGTGTTTACAAGCGTTGGGCCATATGAATACACCAACACGTCCATGAACGATATACCACGTAGTGAAATGACTACCAATACGTAGTCAACGGGAAATTTCAGCGATGAGTAATTTACCTAAATGGTTTAATTAATAAACAGAACATTCATATGTGGAGCTCTCAAAAACTGGTAGGGGTGTTTGAGAATCCTTTGCACTCACGAAGGTGACAGTTTGGGGCGACTCAAGTTCTCAAAAATTGTATGGTCCACTTGTTGAAGATGCGATGCGGGATGTGAACTCCAAAGGATATATTGAATTGCGCAATAATGTAATGTCTGTGACATTCATCCTGATGTTTGTTTCCAACAAGATGGCGAAACTTCACCCATTTTAGCCTGCAATGGTTTGACTGTGAAATTGCCTCTGAAGCATCATCATTTCACACCGAACTGACTTCCCGTGGCCAGCCAGGTCCCCTGACCTTTCCCTAATGGATTATTTCCTCTGTGGGTATGCTATACAGAGGACTTTGAAAGCGAAACCTGACGCTATCAAAGTGCCCTCAAACAAGTTACCAGAGGAGAACCCTCTTCCATTAACTGAGATATTCTTTTTGCAGTAATCACAAGTTTTAAAAAGCAGTTTAGCCGTTGTTTTCAGCAGTAGGGTGGCCATTTCGAGAACTTGTTAACAACCGAATAGAACATCAAGACTTCCCCTCTGGATTGTTTTCTCTGGGGCTATGTCATACAGAGGACCTTCAAAGCAAAACCAGACTCTATCAATGCCCTAAACAAGTCATCAAAGGTGTAATGGTATTGTTACGGGAAGAGCTCCAGCTGTACCATCGACCCACGATGGACCCGTCACGGTCTGCCGACAGGATTGCTTGAACCCGAAACAGTTAAACCAGTTAAAACAACCTGCTTGTATGATTTCCTGTGCGGCTAAAACAGGGCATCAGGGAGGTGAGTGAGCTCTGTTAATGCTGAGGGTTCAAGTTCTATGCACTCACTAATCTGGGCGGTAAGAGGTTGACGCACCAAGATGCACTAGTGAGAAATAAATGCGCCGGTTCTGATGGTGAGGCTCAACGGACCAAATGCTCCTCCCTCTCACTCGTAATTGAACTTGTTACGTACCGGTTCGAATTCGAAGCTCATCAAACCACCTACAACTACCACTCACCCATATTTTAACTTGTTATCCTTGGGTGTGTCTGACGTACTTTGTTATGGTACATTATAATAATACACTTTATTAAAAACCATCAAGGGCATGGAAGTACGTTTGATACAAAACCTAATATAATAGAAATATGAGTGATCTTCCAGGTTACTAAGGCAGAAACGTCAACTCAGGAAGCACATTAGAAATAACAATTTTATTCCTAACGGACACATGCTATCTTCCTTCAAGTGTGTACAATATTTCTCTCCATCGTCCTAACATTGACGACCCAGCGAGTGCATCGCTGCTGCAGATTGCAATGAGGATTTTATTGTTAGCAGCCATTACTCGAGTCATGGGGCTGTGTGCCGCTTTACGAAAAAGTAATTTATTGTGTTCCGATGCGTTCTCTGCAAATACTCTGCTCGCGCATGTCGAACGTGGGACCTGCGTCAGTCGACGAAAGGTGTCATTTTAGCCCACTGTCGGCCTTTTCATATTGTATTGACAAAAATCTCTCTACAGTGTTTGCAACAAATTGGGCAACAGTAAGATTTAAAAAGCTGTGTTTTTTGCTTCGGCGCAAAGGAGAACTTCCGTATTAGCATGATACTAACGGCGTTTTGTCGCCTGGTCTGCTTGGCAACATCCTTATCATCAGTGCAATCTGCAGAAACAATATGCCCAAAATACTAAAATTTGTCCACAAAATCCAGTGTGACACCATCTAGCTTAACATCAGTCGAGAAGTAACTCTTATGACCTTTTGGCCAGACCAACATGCACACAGTTTTTAAGGTGTTATACACAATATCACAGGGCCGAGCAAAATTACTACAAATATCTAGAAGCTTCTGCAATGCCGATAGAGTTGGAGCTATTAACACCATATTATCGGCATAGCTAAGATTAACAACACAGCAATTGGCAACATAACATCATACGTTCTCCCTGCCTATCACCCAGCTTGAACCACTGCACTAAAAACATCCCGTTTTACGTAAAATGCAGCACGATCTCTTTGTGATGACCGAGCCGGGTCAGGCTGAATCCCCGGACACGCGGGAATAAGAGGAAACGAACTTGCGGACTCGCTTGCTAAACTGGCATATACTCACCAAGAACAATTTTTTGCTATACATTACTGGGACTGGTTTCCTATCATCAACTCCCACATAACATCCCGATGGGAGTTAATGTGTCAACAGAGTGGACAAAAAATGCTTTCAGTCAAACCATCAGTCGGAGAAGGGAAAACAAAGTACACCAACAGAAAAGACCAAGTGTTCATCAACCGCTTGTGCACGGGACACACGTGGATAACTCACAACCACCTGACGGATGTCGATATTTGACCAAACGCGCCACCTTGCTCCTGTTGCTATTAAGTGGCTATCAGCGTGAAACACTTACTGATGGATTGCAACGCACTCGCGGCAGCCCGACGAGCGTTCCTAGATCCCCCGTGCAACCTACAAAGCCTACTCATGGACCCAACCTACCGTAAAAAGCTCATCGCTTTCGGAAAACACACCGGACTATACGAAGCTGTCTAAACCCCAAACACCTGTGCAAGTGGGGTGGTCTCTCCACCCCATTACGCACAGAAATAACAATACATTTTGCGAAGATACGCGTCAACTCTTCACTCTCTCGTACGCGCTAATACGCGAATATGCCACAGTTGCAATGTGTACTGACTTCATCTTGACATGACTAATATTTTTGTACCCGAGGCCGTGCGAACTTACCTGAACCAACGACGGTCGCGCGCCCAACGGGGGAGCCTATTATGGCTCACGTTGAGGCTCCGGTGGAAATGAGGCTCGAATCAAATTAAAATCTTCCTGCCTAATAGGGAATTCAGATCATCGGTGCAAGCATTACACAACAATGGCGACAATTGCCCTTCTTGTCTAATTCCATTGATACAATGATAGGGAACCGATTTGAGCTACCCCACCTCACAAGAAATTCCTGCTCTCTGTACCAGAACACAAGTAACTCGACGATATGAAAGGGGCTCCCCTCTCAATAAATTTACTGAACAAGGTCCAGTGATTTACTCTATCAAACGCTTTCTTTGCATCTAAGAAGCACATAAAGACAGGAGAGCCCCTACTTCTGTAGTAAACTACTGTTTGGTTCAAAGCAGATACGCCATTTCCGTACCATGGCCCTCCTTGAAACCAAACTGACCCCCCGCTGTGAACAAATACGCTTGCAATCTTACCAGAATGATCTGCTCCAGAACTTTGGAAATTGAGGTAGCAATAGCAATGGGACGATAATCAATTATGTCAGGATGGTCCTTCGTTTTACATTTTAGAGACGGAATTACAATTACATGCATTACATCTCTGAGCAACTGCTTGGCTCGTAAGCAGCCAGAAAGGAGAGAGCTAACACCGTAATCAATCTGTGAGAGACATGCTTATACACTTCTCCAGGAATATCATCACTAACCAACTGCCTTTTTATTTTTCAATCCTCTTACAAAGGCCCTAACCTCGGCAACACTGATCGCTTCGTTTACAACAGGAATATTGCTAATGGCTCCTTGAACCCACTCTCTATTTTCATCCGTGGCAACAGAGGTTGCAATATCCCTAAAGTGCTCTACCCGGACTCTCGCAATGTCATCCATGCCCGTAACTCCTGGAACAATGAGTGGAAGTGATTCTTTCTAAAGATTAAGTGCTCGAATTTCTTTCCAAAAATCCTTGCATTTACCTTCACGCAACTTTGAGAGAAGAACCTGCGCTCGTAATTGCTGTTCATTTTCTCTTAGAAACGCGAGTTCTTTATGAAAACGGGATTTGGATAGTCTCATTGCCACTGCAAGTTGACCCCCTCGAGGCGTTCCAGCAACATTTCACTGAAACCCAGGGTCCCTTACAGCCTAATACAATTCTTTCGCCCGTTCATTCCACCCGGGGACATTGTATTTACTCGGTTTCCTTATTCCAAAAACTCGTCGACCAGCAATTAGGATACACGGTCTCATGCAACCATACAGGTCATTTAGTCGATCAGTTTCGGCTACTTCATTTATTCCGATCAGCCTATCATCAGGAATGTGCGATAGAAGAGTAGCAAATTCTACATAGAATCGATCCGTTGTCACTTTGTTGTCAAAGCTCCAGTCAACCGCCTTAACCTCGCGAGGATCAACTTGTAGAGGGTCTGCATTCTTTCAGCATTTAGAGTAACCCCTATGAGAGTGATCAGTACAGGCCACATCAGGCAGCGTAGGCTTAACATAAAACGGTTGCATCTGTAATATCGAGGACAAAGCAATGTGATCAATCCAGGAGGTGGATAGAGAGCCGTAATTTACATGAGTGTTCCTATCAGGCGGGAGAAGCAGAGTGTCCTGAAACGTCACATTATATTCATCAAAAAGCTCTTCAATCTCAACAAACCTGGCCGTGTGAGGCGAGGCATTAAAGTTTCCCAAAACACATACTTGCTGCTCCTCTCGATTTCAATATACTACCAAGAACACCCATACAATTGCATAGTCTGGCCTCTTGGTTAGGCTCTGATTAGTTGCAGCATCTCACCACTTCAATCTATCGTATCTACCTGCAGACCTGATTTTTACCTATGTTTATTACTCATTGCATAAGTTATTTTGTGTTGAGTGTCAATCGATATATTTGAAGAAAAATAACATTCCCGAAGAAGAAACTAAAAATTAGAAATCACTAATCATATCTATGGATAAACTTAGTGGTAGCTGTATCTGCTCATTACTTATGTTTTCAGTTATATTAGGCAGAGCTTCCGCTGATGAGTGTTCAGACTATGTATGATTAGAGTGACACCCCCTTCACATGCACTGGAGTTAATGATGAGTATACAACGGAATAATTAAATTTAACGGAGTTTACTTATTACTCATAATTCTACAGTTGTTATTATGGTGATCTGATACTGCAGCAGCTTGAAGAGTTACAGCTCCTAGGCATTGTCTTCGAAATGGCCCTCAGTCTCCAACCAGACCGGAGCCAGGCAACCTGTACCTGTTGTGCCAGATTTTTGAACCCAGACAATTTGAGTGGTTCTTGCATCGCCAGGGAGACATATTACGCACCTGCAGTTGATTGTAATGTATTTTACACTCCAGTACACCATTTGGTCGTTATCACGTCTTGTTCAAATCTTATATTAACATTTATATTAAAGGGAGCTCGTTTTACTCGTACTGATACAGCACAAGGCCGAATCAGCAAGAAAGGGGGGTGGCCGACGGCAAGGTTTACCTCACTCATCTCATGCACTCACGCACAGATAAGCTTAGCTCTTTAGCGCTGAAAGGTCCGGCCAGAGGTTCGAAACCAGTGTCAGCAGCAGAGCCCGAAAACCGGTTTGTCCCTGACGCGTCATAGTTGCCGGGCCCTCTCCCGCTTACGCTCGTCCCGTTTCTCAACGAGACGCTAGGGCGGTAAAGCACATTAGGGGTGCGTCAAACTCATCCATTCACATTCTTTCTTCACTATCCTTTCTAATGCCTGGTTCATGCCATCTATCAACGCAAACATCAGTCTACCTATAGGCCTACAGTCTCTCACCTCCGCTTGCATCATCCTTTCCACCGATCTCCCATCATCCATCCTTACCATGTGTTCGAACCATCCCCGTTCTAATTTAAACGACGTCATTAATAATACTATCCCTCAGCGTCATTCCGGCTATGCCCTTCAAACATTTCGTTTCGAAAACATTCAACTTTCTTTTTTCCCTTCACGTTTTAACCCCATAGACCCCCCCCCCTAGGCATCGCACGGAGTCACTGCCCAACCGAAGGGGTGAACACCCTTCTTTCCCTTCAGACTCCCCTCTTCTTCACCCTTTACTATCTCTCCTCCTCTCCCCTATCTTGATTTGCTTGACTTTTTATTTATCTCATTTGCATCTTATGTTTAGTTCAAATTTCCCTAAACTTGTCTCAA
The DNA here is from genome assembly GCA_016164225.1 of Gammarus roeselii. NCBI lineage: Eukaryota > Metazoa > Arthropoda > Malacostraca > Amphipoda > Gammaridae > Gammarus > Gammarus roeselii. Next base: position 11,836 of record SDVV010015174.1, read on the forward strand.
ACTCCTTCTTAACAAGTCTCCTAATAGTCGCTGCACACAAACACTCACACATACACACACGCACACACAGACACACGCACTCAAACATTCACTTACCGGTTCTAACTATCCTTCTTTCGGGTGGCAAATAACAGCCAAGTTGAGCTCTTTCTTTCATGCAACCTTTTTATACGACTATTTCTACGACTATGCTGTTCTCATGCGTGAAATTCCCTACACCTAGTCTAGATCTCATGCATGGGATCCCCGTTTTCTGTCTCTTCTTAATCTTCCCCCCCAGCATGTGTTGGAGCGCGTAGCCCGCACCTTAAGGACTACTGTGGATCCTTGGGGCTCTGAAGCAGGGAAGGTAGTGTGTTATTTCTCCTTACCGCCATCCGGGGAGTGCTGGGACCGTATGGTCTCAGCACCTTAGGAGTTACTGTACCTCCTGTGGCACCCGTACATACCATAGACGTTCGCCGCGTAAAGGACCTTGACTTTGCGCGGTAGTTAACCTTAACTTGAACATTGAAAAATAAGAAAAACAGAGACTAACTCGATGCAGCAATGTTTGCTGGTTTACCATTCAGCGCCAGAAGGACGATGACTCCAGCGCGCTAGAAAGCCTCGTCACTCTAATCTAACCCCGTAGAGCACAGTTGGGACAACTACCCCCTCATACAACCTCTTTTCTCCCATACCCAACGTCTTTCGGCTCATTACACTCTTCTGCGTATCCGACGCTTCACACCCTTCCTCCACTCGTGATCCCACCTCAGTATCCACTAGTCCAGTCTTCTCCACATCAGAGCCCATGTACTTAAAACACTCGACTTCCTCCGATAACATCTCGTGCCACTGACAAACTTGTTGGTTGATGATAAATATGTTCTGGTCTCTCCGCCAGTGACCCTGGCTTGACGACGCTTATAGCGCACCATCCTCCGGCCTTCAAAACTGGGGTCAAAATAAAAATAATTTATTAAAGAATGTCTACATGTTTACATTTTTTATTTATTGAAGAATGTTTGCATAGTACATAAACATCTATAGAACACAACGCCGAAACGCTGCTGCGATTAAACATGTATAGATAGCGTTGTCACTACATCCGTTAGCTGCATCGTGTTGCTTAGTTACAACACTGAGGGTCCTTCCATGGGGTATCTCAGGATAAGGGCTCCAAAAATTAATATTCCATTTTCGACAAATTTATTTTGAAGAAATGCGAGATGACTGTGCTGGCCTTTTGATATGTGTCTTATGTTGTCAACTGGATCACAGCTCCTGCCGAGTTAGTGCGGAGACCCATGGGGTCTGTAGGATGCCCCGCTCTTCACGTGGCAAGGCGATGCAGATAGTGCATTTAGTAACAATGTGATATATCTATTATAAAATATGTTTTCAAGTACAAGTAACTAGCAGAATATAATTTTGTAGACAGAATTATAATTGTAGACAAAAATGTTTGTAGACAAAAAATTTAATTGTTGACGTGATTGTAATTGAGTCAATTACGATGACGTTACGATGACGTTACGATGAACTATCAACTCCACGACCATTTTACACAAGCTTTCAATTTTTTTCAAATTTAATTGGCTCTGGGATGTTTCATCCCATGATCGGGCCACCTGTAATCATGATCGTCTCTATACGCGTAAGCGACGCTGTATTAAATCAAATCCTTTTTTTCTGCAGAATCCTGGCTTTGATTTCAGCGGCGCAAAATTATCCAAATGCTACGACAAGGTACCTGGAATGAAGCAGTAGGGCCGCGTCATTGACGCTGATCGGATGGACCAAGCAAGTGTAAACCATTGACACGTGGATGAAGAACTTTTGAGAAACTTCGTACCTAAGCGGAGCAACGAGGAAGTTTTGGGAGGGTTGGCCACCCGCATCCTTAACTACTATTTGCTCCCAATTTGAAAGGTTGTTTTATTACAAATGCATGTGCGCGACTGCTTCCGTCTGTTTAGTTTACGAAATTATTATTATTAGATAATTTATTTCCATCGTTTGGCAATGGGTTTTAAATTTTAAGGAAATAAAAAAATTCTCAAACATAAGACATGAAACTTCATTATCAGCTACGCTACTTGCTTGAATTAACGAAAACGAGAGCTCAATTTGATTTCGTCACAGCTCATCTCTAGAGGCTGCCGGTTCGGATTACATGGAGCGAAATATTATTTACACATGGGGTTGAAAAATAAGAAAAAACTTGGGGTGGATGAATAACAAAGTACATGGGTGTGGAAAATAACAAGTAAATGGGGGGAGAAATCACGCATGCGTGTGGTTAGAGTCCCAAGAACATGGGGATGGGACATCAAAATGTGCCAACATATTGTTATGAGTAGTCTACATTATTGTACGATGACAAAGATGTGGATGGACGACATGAATTATACAGAAAATATGAACCCTATATAGGGTTGGGAAATCGGAAAGCGCTAACATATTGTAAAGATGGGTCTAAACCGTTGTATGGAAGATTAACTGAGAAAGTGCCACAACTGTGGCTCTCTCTCAGTTACTACAGATACAGATACAGACACTAGGCCGCATCCCCCAGAAGGGGGGGTGGCCGACGGCAAGGCGCGCCTCACACCCTCATACGCTCACACTCACACAACTTAGCCCTTTTGTGCTAAAGGGTCCGGCCGGTAGCCCCTCAACTTACACTCTGGGTTCCGAGTGCAGTCCGAGGAACCGTCGTCAGCAGCAGGGCCCGACAGTTTTCACTGGTAGTCCCCCGCCGCGTCATAATGACC
>SDVV010015175.1:0-14597 GCA_016164225.1 Gammarus roeselii
GGCCGCTAGCACGCAACACCCGAGCACTGCGAGGGCCGCTAGCACGCAACACCCGAGCACTGCGAGGGCCACTAGCACGAAACACCCAAGCACTGCGCGGGCCGCTAGCACGCAACACCCAAGCACTGCGAGGGCTGCTAGCACGCAGCACACAAGCACTGCGAGGGCCGCTAGCACACAACACCCAAGCACTGCGAGGGCTGTTAGCACGCAACACCCAAGCACTGCGAGGGCTGTTAGCACGCAACACCCGATGACTACGAGGGCTGTTAGCACACAACACCCGGTCACTGCGAGGGCCGCTAGCACGCAGCACACAAGCACTGCGAAGGCCGCTGGCACGCAACACCCAAGCACTGCGAGGGCTGTTAGCACGCAACACCCAAGCACTGCGAGGGCCGCTCACACTTATTACGAGATGTTTGCAGCGTGCATTGCAAACAGCTCCTGACGATGTGGAAAATTATCAGTGTCGGGCTGAAGAGTCACGAAAAATGTTTATTGGCCTTTCTGCTCATAATTGGAGCCTGGTACGGATGTTGGTTGTCACCACTAAGAAGAACACGGGAGTCACTGATGTTAGCAACAACTTATTGACAAGGCACATATTATGTTCCCTCATATATGACAGTCAGTATGTTTGTGTATTATATCGTAACTGCGTGCAACGTCACGATGTCCTAGATCGTGAACGTGTCTATATGTCAACATTAGCTTAACACTCAGGAAACTCCTTCCACCATGCTTTATTGAACTTATTGCTGCTCCAATTCTGTAGGAGAAGGGTCTCGTTACGTTGTTAATGTTAGATAACATATGGAAACTTCTTATCAGTGTGATAATGATACCGTTAATGGTATCAATGACGTCTTACTTCATACTCCAACTCTCTGAGTCCAGGACATGAAAAGCTTCTGTATTCTATCACTTCCAGCTTTATTTTGGAGCAAATAAAATTATTAGCTTGTGTGTCCGTACATACAAGCATAGTCTCAGAAAAGTTTACTGTGGGGACCCTGTTGCTGGAAAACTAAATTACTGGCCTAAACTAAAATGGGTAAAATCCAACGCTTGAACAATGCATGGGAACTAATGTTGGAAATAGCCTCTACAGGTTAGTCAGCTCGTTGAATGATTTAATGGAGTCTTATTGCTTACCATTTACACTTCCCATATGAGAGAAAGAAAACGGCGATACTTTAATGCCCATGATATGCTCCGCAACAATTGTTGCTTACACATCTAAGTTTTCAGAGCACTCGTGAGTACACTTTCTGAAGGCCAGCTTCTATTCTAGACTTGATTAGATTCGATTTGTATTCGTGCGTGCTATGGCAATGCTTTATTAGCAGTCCAAGCTATTTCATAAATGAGTGAAGCATCACACACAAAGGGGAATCAGCCGCGTACGACGTACCGGCACGATGAAAATGGATGTCGCTTAGTAGCTATGTGTGGTCATCTTATATTCTCTGATAATTGTATCACTTTTTTCCTGTTCATTGAAGATGCTAGATTTGGGCAGGATTTTTTTGTCGCGCGGTGTCGCTGCGTCCAAACTATTCAAGACAGCGCATGCGTGAGTCTGCCTGTCGTCTATCACAATCTAAATATACTTCCCTATTGGAGCGACACAAATTTGGAAGGTGGCTTCTCAATAGGAGAGGCGTTCCCAAATATTTGCTGTATCATCCATACAAAAGTAGTCGCCCAGTAGTTGCTGTATCATCTATACAAAAGTAGTCGCCCAATAGTTGCTGTATCATAAATGCTAAAGTCGTCGTCCAATATTTGCTGTATCATGGATACAAACGTCGTCGTCCAATATTTGCTGTTCAATCAATACAAAAGTCGTCGCCCAATAGGTATGATTATTATTAGATCATTCATTTCCATCGTCTGGCAATGATGGTGTTTTATTTTTATTAGGAAATGAATAAATTGTTAAACATGAAACTAAACTTCATTATCAACTATGCTACTTTACTTAACGAAAACGAGAGTTCAATTGAATTCGTTACAGCTCATCTCTAGGGGCCGCCGGTTCGGATTACATGTTGCGAAATATTTTCTACAATAAAATCATCTGTGCACTTACAGAAATGTATATTTTGACACAATAATTCCGACTACGTGGCGTTGGGAAAACCAGGGACACCCGGTGTTGAAAAATAAGAAATACTTGATAAATAACGAAATTCATGGGTGTGGAAAATACCAAGTACATGGGGTGGGATATCACGCATGCATGTGGTTAGAGTCCTGAGAACATGGGGTTGGGACATCAAAATGTGCTAACATATTTTAATGAGTAGTCTTCATTATTGTACGATGACAAAGATGTGGATGGACGCCATGAACTATACCAAAAATATGAATACAATACAGGGTTAGAAAATCGATAACATATTGTAAATATGGGGCTAAACCATTGTATCAATAATGAAGGGATGAATAGGCGACGTAAGTTGAAAAAAAAAGTTATACTCGGAATACATAGCAAACCAGTGAAAATACAATATACACACTTCAAGACCGCTAGGAAATGATAAGATGAATCACAATCAGAATAATACAATGCTGGAGTACACAAGTCGGATGAATATATAATTCTGTTATAGAAGACAAAGCAAAATATTAGCTGATGAGGCAATGATTGTATCATCAAAAATGGCATGGTAATTGTTAGAAATAATTCAATGAATTATATTAAAATCGAGTTGATCTTTGTCGAAGTTAGAAGCAGCCTATCATTCCTCAAAAAGACTGAGTTCGTATTTTATTTATACTAAAACGACTGGAACATTTAAAACCTAGAAATACACAAAACGCTAGTTAACACTTATGGTAATTGGCAAAGACAATTGTGATCGGCAGCAACATAGCAAACATATGTATCATCAATTGTAAAGTCGTCGCCTGACATTTGCTGTATTATCAATACGAAAGTCGTCGCCCAATATTTGCTGTATCATCATTATAAAAGTTGTCGTCCAATATTTGCTGTATCAACAATACCAAATAGTCGCCACCCAAATATTTGCCGTATGCCTATATAAATACAAAACAATAGGCTATGGAGGCTTTCTTGAGATTATGGAAAGACATTTTCAAGTTGACAAATATTAGACGTATCGCGAAATATGGAGAAGGCCGGGGCATAGCAGACAATTTACCTTTTCTAAATGATCGTTTTAAACAAAAATGAAAGGCATCACAAATTTCACTGTATAAACAAGCATTGGTTTGTGGTTAGTTAACGGGAAATGCAAGGCAAATGCGGGAGACTAACAGAGCATGCCGTCTACTTGTACCGGTAGCGTAGCGGCGGGTACTTATGCTCGTAATAATTAAACCTTGGTACATTTATGTTGATGTAAGAACTGGACTTCAAACAGTTGAGCAAAGCTTCATTCCTCGAAGCAATTATGTAAATGCAATGCAAGATTTTTGTATTGCGATGGCTTGTGTGGAGGCGCGCACTTGATACGTCGAAGCAAAGTTTTCAGCTAACCACTCGCATCCTCCCATACTTACTTCGTACGTGATTGAGAGGGTATGCTTCTACAAACCGTACTGTTGCCTTTGTGATGATTTAGAGAAACATCTTCCAGGAGCTTCTAATGACGTGAAGCTACTTTTTCAGCGTTTTAAAATTGTACTCTGCACTATAGCAAAAACAAATTAAATATTTATGCTAGAATTTTTCCTCATAGAAGCCATGCTCAGGAAACCTTGTTCAACCCAGCTTATATTTTTATCTTGAAAGACGAATCGATACATGTTAGGTACCTACCTAGATATTTACATAATTGTTCTCATTTATCCTACTCCTCGAACGTTCTGTGAACGGGCTGCAAGTAAATGATTGACCAAGACACCATTGCGTCTCACAGTTAACGGTCACAATGTCTTGCGTTCGGTCCGCGGTGACGGTGTCCGTATCATAGTTACGACTCGCTGCTATTGGTGGGCCTACTGGGAGCAAAACTCCATCATTATTTATTGGTTCTCTAAGTTATCTTACCTTGTTAGCTTCTTCTGTACTCCTTTGCTAGTCAGATAAGAACTCGTAGTTGCCGAGCCTGAAACCTGTTGTTACGTGACGCAGTTCAACGTTTTGTTTTGTTACCTCCGTGATAAGGCTTCCCATTATCAGTTGGTTTGATCAGAAGCACCTGAATTGATCACTCGGAGGTTTACTGACGTGTTGGACGCGCGCATCCATCAACTGAGTCACTGTGGCAGCTGTTGCCGTCTCGCTTGCTGCCCTTGCTCTCGAATCTGACCCGCTCAGATTTTAGTGAATTAGCTCAGTTTTGTTAAACAAAATAATATACACATTGGTAATAGTTCGTTTGCAAGAAGTAAGCCTGCCAACTTTGATTTGTCATGCTTTACAAAATGTTTTTTTCTAGGAATTCTGTTTGTCTTTTCAACGCAGGTGGTTAGTTGACAAAATATACCATTTGAGACTCACTATGATGGTCCACTCAGCACCAATTATTGAAATCATATTTCACTGTATTTATTGTCCTTCAGTCAGATTGTTTATCTGTTTAGCTGGCTCAGTCCAGACACTATACAAATTTTGCTGTTGCGTTTCCGGAGGTTTTGGAAATACTGGTCCTGAAGCATTAAGTGACTGAGGTGCACTGCATTTTTATTAGGATATGATTGGCTTCAGTGGTTGTTGGTATTGCTACCGCGTGAAACTGGTTGGGTTGGTAATTAGCTACCCTGCAGAATGATGTCTTCTCTTTGAACAGCGTTTCAGACAATTCCTAAAGGAATGTGTGTAACATTTAAAAACTGAAACATCCTGATCCGAAGCTAAATAAATTATATGGAGGAGTGACTTAATATGTTGGTGCATTTTTTAATGCCATTTAAATTTTTTAAGCCTTTTTATTTGAAAGTATGTGTGTATTTTAAAGTTAATTTGTGCTATTTTAAAATCATCATGACATGCTGTACAGCATTTGAAGTCTTTCATTTAGTTCTACTAGGGTATAGTACATTAATCTTTTTTTGAATTCTTGTTGACTAATTCATCAAAAAATTTATTCATTGCTCATCTCTTATCATATGCTCCTTCACTTACCATGGTACACAATATATTGTTCCAAAGCTCATGTGAAGTACACTTACCATGGTATGCAATATATTGTTCCGTAGCTCATGTGAAGTACTTCATTTGAAAGATTTATTATGAAAATTCTTATCTCGGAACATTTTGATCGATTTTCAAAAAAAGCTTTCTTTATCTGATCTCCACTTACAGCTAGAGGGGATCATAATATGGGACACTCTATTTGAGATGTAATGTGGAGTAGCCAGCTACTGAAATGAGGTAAACTTCATGTAACAGTCTAACCCCAAGGCACATCCTCCAGGAGCTGCTAGCTATATAAGTGACCATTCTGATGTAATGCAAACAATTGGTCAAAATTCAAATCAATGGTTGTTTTGATATCATCTGTGGTCTGAGGAGTCTTCTCCTGACCTTCATGGATGACTGTGTGGACTGGAGCATCATTAGAGGTGGTTCTCCTTGCAACCTCTGTTGACTGTCATCTTGCTATCTGATCAAAATTACTACATGCTATGCTAGTTTTCTATGGATGTATCTACCACAGGTACTAATCTTTTGACTTCCAATTTGCTTATTTTAACTGGGAAAAGCTGAGGCTGTTTGACACCCTCAAATATTGCTAATGACTATTGAAGTTGCTGATCTAGCAATCTCCTTTCTTATGGCAGCAAGAAAATGGATCAGGTTGAAGATTGCCCGCTGTGCATGGAACCACTGGAGATGGATGACATCAACTTCTATCCATGCACCTGTGGCTATCAGATCTGCCGTTTTTGCTGGCACCGTCTCCGGACTGACGAGAACGGCCTTTGCCCAGCCTGCCGGAAACCCTACACTGAGAGTCCGGCAGACTACACGCCACTTTCGCAGGAAGAGTGAGTGGGGCACGGAAGGGAGGGAGATGGGGATTAGGACTTCTTGTTTTCAGTAGTTAGGCTTGTCCTGCAATTTCATTTGTTTTCAAATTTGCGATATTGCTAGTGTTGATGAAGAAACAAAAACTAAAGTATAACAAGTTCAAAAATGGTCTTTGAAATTATTGTAATTCATCTGAGGAAACAAAGAAGTTGAATAAGTTGTAAACTTGCAATATCAATTGAAATCATTACACACACAGTTGGCTAATTATTTGTTTAGTGCTTTTGTAAATTGATTTCAGAAGGCACTGACCATATTCACGCGGTCATGTTCCCAACTTGATCATGAAGTCTGACTGAAAAATGGGGTTCCAAGTTCAATACAAGTTGTGAAAGAGGAATGAAAAGACTTTCTTCTGTTTAATCATGATTGTTCAGCAGACTACAGGTCATTCATTATGGCAACTATGTTTCCAAATATGTACTTGAATTCAGTCATCAAATGGTGTTGTTTGGCCCAAACCTCCTAAACTAGCTATTGCTTTTGAAACTGATTCAGTTTTTGTCAATATAGTAACAAAATAGTAACTGCATGAAATGCAATCTATCACAAGGAATATCCTAGTATAACAAATAAATCCAGGAATTAAGAATGTCCTCAAAATCAGCCTAGATCCTAGGGCTGAAATCCTAGTGAGGCTGTGCATGCTCCTTGTTAATAATGAAAAGTCTGTCATAGTTTAATTGATATTTGATTGTATGCTGCCAAAGTTGACTAACATGCAAGGGCTTAAACGTGTCGAGTGAGTTAGAACTACTTGAACAACTTCTGTATTCAGTTTTCATAACAGATTTTTGCTCCAATGCTCACTTGTATGCATTATTATTATTAGTTATCAAGCATTCACTCTGTTTCTTTGCAGATAGTGCAATAATCACAAGTCACTTGGAATGACAACACAATTCTAACTTGTGCACAAGTAACGTCCTACTTTTTTCACCAGGTTGCAGAAGATCAAGCAGGTGAAAAAGCAAAAGGAGCTGCAGCGCAAGCAGAAGGTGACTGAGAGTCGGAAGCACCTGGCCAACGTGCGCGTGGTGCAGAAGAATCTCGTTTTTGTGGTGGGGTTGTCTACTAGGCTGGCTGACTCGGAGGTGAGGGCGCTGCCAAGCAGTATCCGCCACTAGATCCCATCAAAAATTCACCTCCTCCCTGAACCTTTGGTAGAAATGAAGATTTTCGTCTGGTGGGTTGGTTGCGACCTGTTATTATTGCCCCTGATGTTGATCACCTAGACTTATTTGCTAAGTTTTAGCATTGCCTAATTTTTCCTACTTGTTCTTTGAACTATCAACTGGTAATGGTAACTCTTGGATTCTGTTGTTGGGGCTGACTCTTGGCGAGTGCTGTTCTTGATCAGTTTCAATTAGAAAGTAATGTACTATAAGTTGGTGAGCTTCAGAACACTGCTAGAGCTTACTACACATGAAATATGTTAGCTACTCTCAATTAGCCAAATCTTCTTAGCTCTATAATCCTTCCCATTTTGTCTTCCATTGCTCTGTCTTTTGATGTCTTGCTATGTAAATTACTTGTTTAGCTACTCAGTTTGAAGTGCGCTATTGTGTGCAAAGCTCTGTTTTTAGTTCATGTTGTCACTTGTTAGTTGCACTTGCCATAATAAATGTTCAGCGTTCAGAAAGAAATTCATATTAGTCATCTTGAATTACATCAGTTGCCTTAATAACGTTTGTATAATGAAACACAGAAACAAAACTACCTCTTAGTCTTCAGTAAAATAATTTGAAAAACATTTTATTTGGAATGCAGATTTCGTTCCTGGCTAGTACTGAATGATGAAGATGATGCAGTAGCTGTCAAAACGGCTATTTATTTGTTCGCAGTTTTGTTATGTATTTTTTTCACTTGTAGCTACATATGGCAGGCTTTCTCACTGATAGTATGAACATAGTGCTGTGTTTCAATATCTCAAATCATTGTTCATCTGACATTTCCTGCAGTAAATAAGAAAATCTTCAAAGATTAGCTAAGAGAAATCTTGAAGTATAATTTTTTGCTGCTGATCTTTCAAACTTTTTCAAAACTTGATTGTATGAAGTATTGTCATCATATATCTTGGTTGAAGCACAGCAAAAAGAAAGTATCATCATGGTTCAAACACAACTTAGAAAGAATTGTGTCATGGGGGTTCAAACAGTGAAAAAATAACGTCGTGTCGTCATGGTTTAAATACAACAAAAAATAAATCTTATAATCTTGGTTCAAATGGCTACTGCAATATTAATTCCTGCCACATTGAATGAATAATTGCAATTATTGAGCTTCTTTCTGCGTCTAAGAATAACCATTGAAGAATTTTATTTCAACCTGTAGCTACCTAAAGATTGTTTGTATAAATCAACTTCCTATTTTCATTGAAGTAGCTATTTGTCTACTCATGTTCATTGCTGATGTTTGAGATGCTCCATTATCCATTTTTTTCAGGCATTGAAGAAGATAGAATATTTTGGGAAATTTGGTAAAATACACAAAGTTGTGATAAATCATACGACAACCTACGCTGGTTCACAGGTACGTTCCCTTGAATATTCTCCTCCTAGATAATATTTGTGTAAACGAGTATTTTCATTTTGTTTAGCTTTATAAAATAGAGTTGCTGGTCAAATGGTACAGGTGATGTGTAGCTAATGATAACACTCCTTTTGATTGGTTATCATTTAATGCTCGTGAATATCTGAATAATGAATAAGGTTCGTTGTTATTGCAGTATTGAGAAAGCCACCTGTTGACTTACTATCTAGTTGCATAGAGTGCTATGTAGCTTATGATAATGTGACGCCTCAACCATTGTGTGACCCCTCTCCCTGTTGCAGGGCCCGAGCGCTTCTGCCTACGTCACTTACCAGCGTGCAGAGGACGCCTTGAAGGCCATTGCGCACGTTAATAATGTCCATGTGGACGGCAGAACGCTTAAAGCCTCGCTTGGAACTACAAAGTATTGTTCACATTTTATGAAGAACCAATTATGTCCCAAGAACGATTGCATGTATCTTCACGAGTTGGGTCAGTGCCTAGCCTAGACTATTGGTTGGCCTGCTGATGGTACAAAGATTTGAAATGCACCAGCTTATGACCGGTTTTATGATGAAAGTTTTTAATGTCGATGGATATTTTTTCAGTAAACGTTTTGAGACTCGTTTTTAGTATGAACGTTACTCTAGGCATTTATCTCTTCAATAGGATGTTATGAACGTGATTTGAATTTTTTTAACTCTTCCTTCCAGGGATCACACATTAGTTTTAAACTACTTGCCCATACACACCCTTCTATAATCCAAGTCAAGTCCTTTGTACTGTCACCAACTAATTGTCAGTAAAATTAAGTAATGCTGAAAGAGAGTACATGTGCTTTTGTATCACGTTAATACCATGCTGGACATCTACCAGATTTTGGTGTGTTTTTAATTCAATTAGCGGGTGGTGAGGAAGTTACCGACGTATTTATTGCGTGTCGTAACTGACGACAAATTGGGGTCGACCAAAGTGACTGGGTTACTGTTACCTCTTCCTCTGTAAAATTCTCCCTCGTTGACGGCAAAGCTCTCACTTACACGATTCCTGTTGGTAGGGTCTAAATGTGCGTGGTCGAGATATTTGGGAGGAGGAAGTTTCATGTGTTGTTGCTGAGTGAGATGAAGTTGAGAGGTAGGATCAAGTGCGTGTTAGACGAATTTGGTGGAATGAAGTTCATGTAGGGAAAGATTGGGTACAAAAAGTGACGTGGTGTTATCGAGTGATTGTATGGCAAGTAGCATCACAGAGGTTGAAAAGATTTCCTGTAGATATATGTGGGTGAAGGTTAAGTAAGAAAAATATGTCTTTGTGAGTTCTTACAGACCAGATAACAGTGTTTTGCGGAAGGGAGCCTTTTTCGATTTGCCTGAGTGGTGATCGAGAGTCTTGCAGGTCAATAGTATGTGGTAGTACTAGGGAACCTGAATGCTAGAGTTGGATCCTAGTTGAGAATGTGACATAGAGGTACAGTACATATTTCGTTTTAGGTAGTATTGAAATTTAAGTGAAAGTTTTAGGCTTGTGCATGGAGTAGGAGCTGGTGGTGGGAAACGGCTAGTTCCATCAGTGTGATTTCCGGGAGCATACATTGGTAAAGATGGTCCATGGTGCAGAGGATAGACCGCACATTGATTTGGTGTGTATTTCAAGGAGCGTGGTGAGAAGGAATTAGGATGTGCGGGATTTGATAAGGTAGGATGAAGGAATGTCTGATCATCTACTGGCGGAGGGAAGCTCGCGAGAACGCAGTTTCGTAGGAGGAAGAAACAGCATGAAGAGGAAGATAGTAAAAGTGTGTACATTTCCGCTCTTTGCGTCTTGTTGAGAACGGGATAAATGTGGGTGTGGGAGTGCCCGGCAATTTTGGCGCAACAGGAGTAAACTAGTCAAGACCGTCGTACCCTGCCGCTCACACTGACATCAAACCATGCTGTTGAGCCGAAGTGTATGTGCCAGGGCCCTGACCGAAACCTTAAGTGGTAGATGGGCGAGTTATGGCATATATATGTGTGTGCGCGCGCGCATGCATGAGAGGCGTCTGAAGTGCGCCTTACCGTCGACCAGACCCCATATGCGTGCGCATGCATGAGAGGAGTGGGAAGTGCGTCTTACCGTCGACTAGACTCCACATGTATGTGCGCATGCATGAGAGGAGTTTGAAGTGCGTCTTACTGTTGACCAGACCCTATATGTGTGTGTGCGCGCATGCATGTGAGGAGTATGAAGTGCGTCTTACCCTCGAAAAGACCCCCTTTGGAAGATTCTGCATTGTCTCAATCTGGACTGATTTTTTGTATTACCCAACCTTTTGATTTGGCAGGCTTACTGCGGAAGGGAAGTAAATCTTCATGATCGTCAATTGGTGAAAGGCTATTAAAGCAGTTTCTCGCCATTGAAAAGGTTCCTTGCAGCTATAACACTGCGGCTGTTCGTAAACACGTTCAGTATTCTTGCTAAGTATTGTCAGCAATTAGGCGGGTTTATATCCTTACTAGTGTTCTTTCTCTCAATAGGTGATGAGGCTGCTAGTTTTACTAAAGAGGAAATGCAACAAGGGAAACACCAAGAATTTGAGAAAAAGTTACAGGATCATTATCTTGGAACGGGATCATCTAAGAACAGGTAAGACAAAGTAGTATGCCTACAATTATTTTCCCCACTATCTGAAAACTGGTAAGACGAAGCAGTGTGTCTGCAGATATCATCCCCACTATTCGAAAACAGGTAGGACGAAGTAGTGTATCTACAGATATTGTCCCCGCTATTCGTAAACTCTGCTCTGACTAATTCAAGGACTAATCCCTTGTTCTACAGTTTTGAAATAATCATGCCACGCTGTGCATAATTGAGAGCCTCTCATTGGCTATTTCAATAAGATTAATTTTCATGAATCTATTCTTTATATATTGTAGATGAGATGATAAAATTATATAATTTTGATCACGTCCAACAGCTTACTATCTTTTCAATCACGTCCAGAAGCTTCAAATTGATCATAACGCTCCAAACATCTTTAGCATGGTATTGTGATTTTTTTTTCAGTCACATTTTGAAAATTTTGATGTTTTCAACTTTTCAAACGGTATTGGAATCTATTTTTATTGTAGCTATCAAATTTTGTCGCCTCTGCAGGTGGGAACAATCTCACATCTGGCGGGAAAGTTGTTTTCGGAATTCAATCTCTGATATTGCTTATCCGGATTTAACGCTTTCAACAAAGCGTGCCTATTTTCACAAGCAATAGACGTAACTGGGGAGACATGATCATTCTGCTGTAGCGGACGATGTCTAATTCGATTTTTTAAGTGAAATTCAGATTTTTTTCCATACAATAGTTACATCAAACTTTGACGCACTTTTTAGGAAATGTGCGTCATTCTATTGATTTGTAATAGCCACTCGTAGATTGCTACCTGTAAATTTGTGATGAACAATTTTGAAAGTCATCATACTTGTTACTGTTTTTGAGGTGTATTGCATAGGTCCTTGATAGGGACTTGTCTTGCAGTGGGACCTCAATTACGGATAGCCAACCTTCCGGCAACGGCACCTCGATCACTATAGCAGCTACAACCAACAACAAACGTGCTCATAAGGACAGCCTGTCTGAGACCGGTGGCACTGGACGCGGGGGCAGCAGCAACAATACATTGTCCACTGCGACCATCCAGCCGCTGGACTCTATCGTCCTTAGTCCCGGGGAGGGCTGGCCGTCCTTGCACACCAGCGCCCCCATCAACGGCGGCTCGTTTTCAAAAGAAGGTTACTCGGGCAGTGCAGTTAGCAACTCTTCTGCGATGGGCTCAGCGTCATCCTCTCAACAGAGCGTGGGGGCGCCTCAGGGCAAGAAGAGTCGCAAACACAATAACGGCATCAGCGCTGCTGCTGCTACTGCTGCCGCATTGGCTGGAAGCTCGGCAGCTGTGACCGCCGCAGCAACCATTAACGGCACAAGCAGTTCTCCCAGACAGACTCCGACTAGAGACCATCACCACAATTACAGAAGGTGGGTGGAGAGGCGGCTCCAACCCGTGAGATAATCCTGTCATGTTCCCGCAGAGTGTTCGCGAGATGGCTTGTGGAGTTTGGTTGGCTGCGTTTATTTCTGCACCATCAATCGTGCTGAGCATGAAAGACTGTTGCCGTACGAATATTCTCCAAACGCATCACCAAACTGTCATTAGTTCCTGAGCTTGTCATCAATAGCTTTGATGTTAACTTTTCTTGCATTTTTGTCCATTTATAGCTATAGACATGCTGCGGCTTCCCCAAGCTGTATGGTGACTGAGGGTTATTAAATTATTTGACGTCCATCAATTTTTTTGCTGTAAAACGTGGTAGCTATATTGCTAATAGTGAAAACGATGACGGTGGCTATGGTATTACTTGAAATGGCGCCAAGACAGGTGTGTTTTACAAGGACCACGTGTGATTTTATGGGGTCGTATTGGTAATGTATTTTATTTGTAAAAACATAAGAGACAATAAATGAAACCATATTTTGACCCCCCATCCTGCGGGAGAAAGACAAACAACCCCAAAACATGGAATACTAGAAAAAGTCTTCTGGAATAAAAATAGATTTTATTCTTGCATAGACATAAAAGTAAACTGGAATCAAAACTCTGGTTTCAAGACCACAACCTCACCCTATATCAATATTTTATCTGAGTAGCAATAATAACCGAAATAACAAAATTAAGTCAATATCCCTTGGAGCTGACCTCCCATCGTACAGTCTGCAGATAATGTGACGTTTTGATTCACAAATCTGACAGTCTTACCGTCGAATGGGCATGTCCCGCGATATTTGATCATTCTAGGAGGAGTGACCGCGAATCTTCTTGGCCTTTGCTGGGGCGCCTCCCGCATCGTTCCCTTTCTTTATTGGCTACACAATCAAGTTTTCAGTTACTGAGACTGCAGCGAAGCCGTTACAAACGTTCAGGCTTACACCTCTCGTGTGGACGGTTAGTTTCATTCACCTTCGAAGTTCATGTACCTCCTGTGGCACCCGCCCGTACATACCATAGACGTTCGCCGCATGAAGGACTTTGACTTTGCGCAGTAATAAACCTAATTCGAACATTAAAAGAAAAAGAAAAACAAAGACTGACATGATGCAGCACTGTTTGCTGGTTTGACATTCGGCGCCAGAAGGACGATGGCTCCAGCGCGTTTGAAAGCCTCGTCACTCTAGTTTTATTCTATAAAATGTTGGGGTAGAAATACATGGCCCATGTCATTATCTGATAAGACTCAAAGGTACGCTAATGCGTCAACTACGAAGGCAAGCACCAATGATCACAAGGTCCACGTCTTCCTTTTAATAATTCCACTTGAAAAAGTTTTGTTGAAGACATCGACATAAGGTTTTCTTGTTCCAAGAGAGCTATGGGTGAGAGAGATACGTGATATTTTTAGAAGGTACTAGAGTAAATGAATGAAAAAAAAACTGCTAACTGTGCAATATATATTAATTTAATGAAGCGGAGGATTAAAACAACAGCGACACTATGGTGACACCTTCCCCTTCCGCCCACACACACTCAAAATATTAGCCCTTGTGTGTAAAAGGGTCCGGCAAGGAATCCGTCTTCGCGCGTTTTTGTATCACGCATAATTCGCCCCTTTACTTCCACACATGTAGACCAATTTTATTTATTGGCGTGGTACCGAGTGAGTGGCGCAGTGCCTGCATTGTTCCGCTATATAAGGGCAAAGGAGATAAAAATGAATGCTGCAACTCGAGAGGTATCAGTCTGTTATGTGTTGTTGGTAAGTTGTACGGGAGAGTGCTGATCAAAAGGATTAGAGACAGTACGGACTGCGCAATTGGAGAGGAACAGTGTGGCTTTAGGAGTGGTAGAGGGTGTACCGATCAGATATTTGCAGTGAGACAGGTATGTGAGAAGTACCTTGCCAAAGGAAAGGATGTGTTCTGGGCCTTCATGGATCTGGAGAAGGCATACGACAGAATTGATAGGGAAGCGCTGTGGAGGGTGTTGCGTTTGTATGGAGTGGGTGGACATCTGTTGAAAGCAGTGCA
>SDVV010015176.1:0-14596 GCA_016164225.1 Gammarus roeselii
TATATATATAGCTATATATATAATTATAATATAAATACATATAGCTAAATATATAGAGCTACCTATCCACATTTATTTTGGAATGAGAATAAAGTTAAATAATATGCAATGATTATCAATAGTCCACAACTAGTTATACGACATTCGTGACATTTCAGATGGAATGTCATAATCACGGTCAATATTTTATTGGTGAACATCTGTTAAAGGTGAACTAGACTTGGAAATCTTCACCACTTTGTCCTGCTAGGTTAGTGATAGACTAAACCATCTGTTAATGATTGAGAAATATCCTTAGAAACCTCATTTTCACGACCAAGAAGAATTCAGTCAATTTGTCGAGCACACGCGTTCAAGGTCAACAGCTGAATGCGACCGCTAATCCAAGTAATTTAACGATCGCGTGAATGAGCAAAATTTATATATTGCTAGGAAGCCAAGCTATTAAATACCAACAATCAGCTGTTCTATGGAAGTTGACCAGCTTGGTGAGTGGGCGACGAGTAGTAATAGTACTAGAACGTGTTCACACAAGCAGAATGGCCAAATGTTCATCTTCTTCAACCGCTTGTCATTCGTGCGCATTTCTTCAGGTGATAATTGTTAATACGCTCCAGAAATTATACTACATTATTTTGACGCTTTAAATGACTGCCATGTTATTAAATGGACCCTATTCCACTGCTATAAATTGTAAACAAAATTTCAATGATGCGAAGTCTGGAGTACCTTTAAGACCGATATCATTCAAAATGAATTTCACATCAGAACACATTTTCAAAAAACTATATAAAATACAAACAATCCCTAAATCATTGACCATCGACAAATCACATTTGCAGAACCTGAATGCAGCTACCCACATTAAATGCATCATAACAATCATAAAGTTAGACATTACTCATGGATCACATTGTCAGCCTTCATTTTTTGTTGGTCCACCTGCAGCATACTGCAATAGTTTTGATGATCTCTGCAATAACTTTTCTCTTGGGCGCTACAAAAGTTACAGTTCCAAGACTTATTTAGGCGACACAATATTTAGGCAAGACGACCTGTGCAATTGATGAGGTTGTCTTGTGAGCAGGGGGAAATGTGTGAAAATAGGTAAATGGGAAGTAAATTTTTGGGGTTATATAATTTTGATAAGAAAGTGAGGGAAAATAGCATGCCTCTGACGTGGTCAAATAGTACTGAACAGGTACGGAGGTGTTATGATAAAGCTTTTCAGGTTGTGATGATCGGGTAAAAGCGAGGGAGGAATGATTGAGCAGTGGTTTTTAAATAGTATTTTTGAATAAAACGAAGTAGCAAAGTCAACAGGTAAACTCAATAGAGCACCGAATAATGATTGGTCATAACGGACACACTGTAACAAAAGTGTAAATGAACAGCAAAAAGAAATGTATTAAGTGTAAGACGAGCGTAGGGTAGAGTAGGAGGCCTACACCCAAAGGCTTCAGCTGCTGGAGTGTCCCAGCTCTGCCCGATGGCTGCAGCTGATCGACAGTCTCTCTGTCCTCTATCGTTCGGGTCTGCGCCCTGAATAATATGGGAGGGCCTTGAGTAGGTGTATGAAGAAATCCTCCTAAAGGAAACCATGCACATTTTTGGACCATCAAAAGAGGTGGTGCGTCCTAATACTCAGACCTCATTGGTACACTACAATTGAGTCCGTTAACTAATTTACAGGCTCCTCCCATCTATTGTTTACCATATATGATACCCCTGAGCTAAACAGTGTTATTGGATCTAGTCCCTACGATCGCTGACACACGGAGTTTTACAAGGTGCGCAAATGGCCCTCAACTCGTCAACGTCTCCAACGCTATACGATCCACAAGGGGACCACCTGTTTCTCTAAACAAACATTGGAGGGGAATTAAAAATATGCAAGGCAAGGGATTTCTTTGTGTACCTTAAGCTAGGGGTTAACAGGCCTAAGGACTACACTGTTTCCAGGACACACGCTACGCACCTCTCCATGGTAATGTTTGGTTAGCCAAGTTTTATAAAATATGTGCCAGCGGAGGCTGATCATAATGGAGGGGCTTCAATGAAAATGTCAACAATATGCCTTTTTGGAACTTGTTGCCTCTCATTATGTATTATCCTAAGATGCATTATATCATAAGGTAGCATCTTTTCCATACCTGTCACATAAACAAAAGTGTATCATGATAATTTATATTGTGATCTGATATTACTTCTGATCACAAAATAAATCACTGAAGCATGTTACAAGCATTTTCACTCTTAACTTTGATGTGACTGTGATTTGGCTTTGTAACATTTATTTCATACCTGGTCAAGTGTTCATTACATGGAAAACTCATCACAACCCCAACAGGAGAAATTAATTACTAGAACATGCATTTGAAAATCATTAACAGTTCAAGTCAATCAGTTTATGAATTTCAAATGTAAGCTCATTTATACATCTATTTGTGGGTATTGTGAACCATTTATTCACCAAATTAAATGAAGTGTACATCTAAATAACCTTGACAGCATCTGCATCAACACTTATTTGTTTTGTGCTTCTGCTGGAGTAAACTCTGAAAAATAGATTTAACTTTCCATTCCACAAAATCCACAGAGCTGAAGCTAGCAACTTTTTAGGATAACTGCTTCGTATTGAATCCAACATTTCAATTTAAGCATAAGTTAGCTAATGTGAAACATATCCTGGCCATAAAAAAGGGTAATCAATTGTGCTTCTGAAGGTTGCGCAAGAGCCAGTAGCCACAATGTAGAGCTGATGGGTGCGTATCTTGATAATTTGTAGGAAAATAATCAGTTGTAGATGGTTGTATTTGGCATCAGTTGTTGTCAATTACCTTCCAAGCATGTTTGAGCAATGTTGTTTGCTGATATATCAACAGAGGGTCAATTATAATGGGACTTAGCTAATTAAGATTCCAAAGATGGACCAGAAACATTGATAGTTTTTAGAAGTGGACTATGGTAGCTATTTGAGGAGACTGTACTTGTTTTCGGTTTAGGATCAGTTTCTGAGGCCAGACATGATGAATTTTGCAAAAAATGTTGCGGAGTAAATTGAGGATTTGCTTAATTTGTTCTTATTGGCTGTAAGTGGTAATGTAGATGTATAAATATTGTTCATTTTAATGTTGTGACTAACAAAATTGCTGTATGATCAGTTGCCTGAAGCACAGATTTCCAGATTTTTCTGCATTGCTACTTTGCCTTGCTTTAGAAGTTCTAGAGTGCTGTGACATTTGTGCCTGCAATCCTGCTCTGCACTCGGCACCTGGCTTTACTGGGGTGTAGGGCAGTCATGAGGCCACCTAGGTGAGTAACCGATTCATCAACATTGTAATTTAATCTGAAAAATGTGTAGAATAATTGCCAAGTATTTTTGCATGGCTTACAAACTCTCATAATGTTGATATGTATCAGCTATGTAGCTGATACATATCAGCTACGTATCAGCTACATAGCTGATACCTTTACACCTTTGATATAGCTTGCAATTTGATAAACTTCTAACACCTTCTCATCAAGTTGCTAACAATTATGTTGAAACATGGAATTGATTACTGTTTCTTTAAAGTAACAAAATAATAAACCCCTACATGGAGGAAAATTGTCTGGCTGAGGAAACTCTAAAGATATTTACTACAGGTAGCTACAGACACTATATATGACTGAAGTCAACAGCTGACTCAAGTCAACCTATGACTGAAGTCAATAATGCCTTAAGTCAACCCATATGACTGAAGTTGACCAACAACCAGACATTGGAATATTATTGACCAAAGATCTGATGTGGTAAAACCAATTGGAATTCAGCTACAAGAAAGGCAATTGAGATCTTTACTTTATATCCAGAAACTTCCAATACAACTCTGAGGACATCATGCTTCCATTATATATATATATATACACAACTTGTCATGCCTCAAATGAAATTTGCAGTACAATTTTAGTCCCCTCACCCAAGAAGGGATATTAACAAAATGGAAAGTGATTACAGAAGTGAACTCACTATTCTGCAGCTGCTCAGAAATAGGAATAAGGAAAAATAGCCTGAGTGCCATCAAATCTGGAAGAAGCTTCCTAAAGGCCTCAATTTGCCCACAAATGCATTGCTAGATACCATGCCATTTGCCACCAACAAAATCAAAACTGGATTGATAATACACTTTTAAATTTGGGGATGCCCTTAGACAATGTTGACAGTGCTTGATTGAGGATTCCCTGCAGTATGGGATATATGACCCCTTTTTATAAAATGGACAAGACAATTCTTGACTAGTTATTAGTTATATAAATTCATAAACTGAAATGCATAGCAGCTATTACACACTACCCAAGTATGCTTTGCATACTGTAACTTACCTTCATCTTCATATTCATCATCAGTGTATTTATCCCTGGCGTTTTCCAGAAGCTCTAACTCTTCCAAATCCTCCATCACAATAGTTTCATGCATCCCAGCTCCGTCTGGCTGAAGGGAAGTAGAGTAATGAGCAGGGGAACTGTAGTTGGGAGGAGGGGCTGAGCAGTGAGGGTAGTTCGGGTACCCAGCATTAGGACTAGGGCAATAAACTGGGTTGGGATCAGGATCATGTGAGCTCCCATCCCTGTGATGGTAGGAATTGCTCATCCGATGCGGTTCTGGCTGGGGACTCTCTTCCCTTCGGTGGTAAGATGAGCTCCTAGAGTGATGAGGGATAGGGTCTGGTTGGGGACTCTCTTCTCTTCGGTGGTAAGAAGAGCTCCTAGATAAGTGAGGAATAGGGTCTGGCTGCGGACTCTCTTCCCTCCGATGGTACGAGTTTCTCGTGAGATGAGGGATTGGGTCAGGCTGGGGGCTCTCTTCTCTGCAATGGTAAGAGTTCCTCATGTGCTGGTGGTTTGGAGGTAAGGGAGTGATGGGAATCATATTGTGGTTGGCGTTACTATCGCCGGTACTCGAAGGGCGGTTTTCATACATAACAACACCGTTAGAGTTATTGTTGTAGAACTCAGCTACTTCCATTTCCCTGAGAATATTGTCAACAACTACAAATATTTGTGAAAGGTGTGGGGAACGACGGGCGAATACTGAAATCTCAATGCTCTGACACGACAGAAAATCATCGACGAACAGTTGTTTAGCTCCTTACAAACTTTTGTCAGACAACACGAAGACACAAATTCTAGTCGAATCAAACACAAAAACACTCGAGTGACAGGCAAAATAAAATGCTGCTGTTATAGCATTGTTCAACAAATATAAACTTCTCATTGATGAAAGCGTAGCACGCACATGACTGCATCCACGCTCGACCACGTCAATAAGGCAACTGGGGAAGTAACAGACAAAAAATGTAATTGGAAGTCGCCGGAGAGTTGCCAGCTATATATTTAATGTCTTTATTAATGGTACTAACGTCACTTGAACAATTGTTTTTTCACCCTAACTATCAGCTTACCATTATTAAGTTCAGTTAATTTGCACATTCTGTGATTAGGTGAATTCAAAGTCAATAGACAGAAGAAAAACATGCCATCATGCACCACTTTATTCGAACATTCATTGTTACTCTTTCAGTTTTCCCGTTTTCAAACCAGTTTCTGATCAGATCGCTCAAGCCGCTGGTGCTTTCGGCGTTTTCTTCGCTTGCATTTATGTTTGGTGAGAAAATTGCAATATGTTTCAAGAGGACTGTTACCAAACTTTGGAAATAATCTATGCCAGACAATTATGATACAAAAATGGATTTAGCTGCACACATGAGAAATTGGGCAACGATGTGCCAAATCGCACACACACCCCATTCCGGAGCAAATAAAATACTTATAACTTCGTTGTATTAATCGAGTAACCTTGATGCTTCTGCCCACTGTACCAGTAGCAAATTTAAATTACTCGATTTACTAAAATCAATTTCTACCAATATAGTTTGCATATCTGTTAGGTGAGAAATTGCAATATACTTTTGAAGGATTGTTACAAGTACTTTTGTTTCTGTAAATAGGCGTCAACTTTGGACAAAATCTAATGCAAAAAAACTATGATTACATAATAAAGATTCAACGATGCCATCGGTGAATCATCTTTAGACAGAATCTAAAACAAAAACAACTATGATATAATAATAATGATTCAACAATACAGTACATCATTAGGAATAAGTCCACGGTTCGAAATCTGTCCTCTAAGAACGAAATTATGCAGATACGACGGTATTATGTGATATTAGCAGGATTGCCTTAAAGTCTGCAATCTACCAGAAATAGTTTTACCTTGTTTAATCAAGGAAGCAATCTAAGGTCTTCACATTATTCTTGTGTCGCGTTTGTCCTGTTCTATGCACGAATGGCAAAAGTGACTACGAACGACTCGCGACAACACGTGATAATACAATTTTGAACAATTTTACTTACACAGTATAATTTAGAAATACTCAAATAAGCAGCAGATGCAGCCCGTTTCCTCTTCAATGCGTAGCCACTTTCAATAACATATATAAAAACACTTGAGGTGTTCCAGTCATCACCTTGTGGATAGCACGGATCATCAAACAGCGCCGGCTAGCCCCTTGGTAATCCAAAATGCAAACAAAACCAATTCGACCAACAAAACATGCAGGGGATGTCTTGTTCGCAAATGCGTTGAAATGGCTACAATTTTGTTTCCTTATCTGACAAAGATTTATGACTAGTCCATCAAAGCGTCGACTCATTAAATTTATTCGCCGGGATGTGGGTCATCGTTACCCATAGGGTCAAGTTATCATTTTAATTGACCCCAAGTGACCAAATGAACCAACAAGCATCGCAGCTAGAGGGGTAACTCACGTAACTACCCTGCTTTTCTTTTGGATGAGCGCTCACAACACCGCTGACTACGCTTGTCGTTTGAAATTATCACCAGAGTAACCCATCGGTGAAATTGCAACTGTGTTTAAAAGACTGCGGTAGCTCCAGGTCTGGGCTACCAATCACCGTTCGCTCACGACAGCGGATGATATAGTTGCAACACGCCTCTCATTTTAAGATCATTACACATAAGTTTCCACTCAGTGTATTGGAAGTTTACTATTATGATCTCATGATATAATTATTTATAGATTGTACGTGTATGCTGGTTTTGCAAAGGTGTAGTTTACTGGTAGACTTCCAGCCTGTGCCCACGTTTCAGTGTGTGTCAATGGCGCAGAATGGGCCAAAGCCCAAGTATCTAGTGCACCTGCGTCCAAGTTTTGCTAGTGTCTACGACACAATATAATGTGCAATCGTCCCAGTGTTGTGTGCATACCCCAGTACGTGCCCATGTCCCAGTATGTGCCCATGTCCCAGTACGTGCTCATGCCCCAGTACGTGCTCATGCCCCAGTATGTGCCCATGTCCCAGTACGTGCTCATGCCCCAGTACGTGCTCATGCCCCAGTATGTGCCCATGTCCCAGTACGTGCTCATGCCCAGTACGTGCTCATGCCCCAGTATGTGCCCATGTCCCAGTCCGTGCTCATGCCCCAGTACGTGCTCATGTCCCAGTATGTGCCTATGCCACAGAACATGCCCTTGTCCCAGTATGTGCCCGTGTCCCAGTATGCACCCGTATCCCAGTATGCACCCGTATCCCATCATGCACCCGTATCCCATCATGCACCCGTATCCCATCATGCACCCGTGTTCCAGTATGTGCCCAAATCCCGGTATGCAATTGGTCCACGTCCCAGTATGTAGCCACGTATCAGCACGAGCTCATTTTTCAGTACGTGCTTATGTCTCAGTCCGTGCTGAAATCTTGGAATATTAATCTTTGGTTATTAATATTCCAAGATTTCCATGTTGATCGACTTCGGTAATATGCTGGTCTGATATCACGTAATAGTTATGCGATTTGTGACAGAGTTTAGTGTCGTACTCAAATTTTGATATTTCGAAAACGATGTCAGCGTCTAGATAATTTAAATGGAATATGAAGAGAATGGGCCCAAGAACACTGCCCTGGGATACTTCTGATGTTACCACAGCCCACTGACTTTTTCCTTGTCCGATACAGACTCGTTGCTGGCAGCCTGTGAGTGAATTTTGGAGCCGCATGGCTGTGTTTCACGTTATGCCAAGCTCCTCCACTTTTCACTGGAAAATACCATGTGTGTGTATGTGTATGTAAAGTGTGTGTGTGCGTGTGTGTGTTTGTGTGAGAGTAAGTGAGGATGTGTGCCCATGCCCAGTCTGTGACATGCCCAGTTGTGCACATGGCCCCGTCTCTGCCCATGTCCCAGTCTATGCCCATGTTCTAGTCTATGTTCATGTCCCAGGATGTACCAATGTCGCAGTATGTGCCAATGTCACAGTAAGTGTCCATGGTACAGTATGTGTCGATGTTCCAGTATGTGACCCTGTTTCAGTCTGTGGCCATGTCCAAGTCTGTGGCCATGTCATAGTCTGTACCCATGTCATAGCCTGTACCCACGTCACAGAAGGCAATGGGCTCATGGCCCACTGTGTCCCCACGTTCTAGGTTGTGCCCATGTCTCAGTACGTGACAATGACTCACTATGTGTCCATATCGCAGTCTGTGGCCATTTCCAAGTCTGTGCCCATGTTTCTGTCTGTACTCGTGTCACAGAATGTAATGTGTCCATGACCCAGTTTATGCCCACGTTTTGGGATACCCCATGTCCCAGTTTATGCCAATGTCTCTCTAAGTGTCCATGTCAACCTCTGTGGCCATGTCCAAGTTTGAGCCCATGTCCACTTCTGCGTCACTATCTTGAAGTAAATAATGAATGTTTGAAGCAAAAATTAGCTAAAACTTCAAGGAATATTAGCCTGGGTTGATATTATCAATGATGTAATTGCATTGAAACACTTTACTTATTAGTATTTTTTGTTCCACCAATTTTATGTATGGAGTTCTTTACATAATAAATAACTTAAAATAAGATTTGTATGGTTACAATTCAGATTAATCACACGATTTTGGAGCCCCAGTTAGCCGTGTAACATTGTTCACTCTCATTCTTTTTAGTATAATATTTACTGAAGGACATATATAGTTTCCTTTGATTAAATAAAAAAAATCCGCTATTTTCAGAATTATTGTTTGGGAAAATATGTTGCGAATGTCGATCGGTCGTCCATGCTAGTCATGTTCAATGTTCGGTATGATAAAGTGGGTTAGGGTCGAGGAGAGACCACAAGAGCAAACGGAATGCTACTTAGACAAGCATAAAATTGATACTTCACAAGCCAGCCCACATACAGGAACCCATTAAAACTCAGACTATCAATTATGATGAGCTCTATAAGGTAACATAACCAGATTTTATGGTTTCTGCTTACCGTTATCCGTGTTTAAGCTTTATTGTGTATAGTTAAAAAATGATTAAAAATGTAGCATTGTGCAGACTAAGAAAACCATCCCGTTCATGTCAAAATAACGATTTGCCTACTGTTACAATGCAAATCTGTTGTACACGTCGTCCCGAGCACCCGCCTCATCATTCACCAACACAATAAACTATGCGTTCACTACATGCCTCGATTGGACATCTCAAATGTTTATTACTTCCATAATATAAAACTACTAAAAAACATAGCTTGTGATACGGATGCAAGAGCATGTAGGCGCCCACATACTCAGGCCTACCGTGATATGCCATGCCAGTGCGGCCTAGGGAGCAGTATAGCGGGTCGTTGTCTTCAATACCTGCAAGGAAAAAAGGAGGAACATTAATATAGGCTCTGAATTTACAATTCATAAAGTAATTGCAAACACGATTTCATGAAATGAATTGAGAAAATATTGAATGCTATGACAGAGGGGAGAAAATTGTTTGAAAAGACTGACTATGTGGGCAACAGAAATGTATATCTCAAGCAGTCCGATAGGCACAGGATTTACATGTAAATAGACGTGATTTCAAGCAGCAGCCACATACAACGTCGACAAACATTTCCGAATTACTAGGTTAGGATCCATGTACAGAAGACGGCAGAAATAGGGTCTTTCACGTTTTGTTTCCAATATCCCTACAGGGTGTGAAATCCCTATCACTTTTCTTATACGATACGAAATGGGAGGCAAATTATACAAAAAATGAACTGTTTTACCACTTATTTATCACAACGTTCAGAAAAAAACAAATGTGTTCTCACAACTTATTAAATGGGTTCAATAATATGACCCTCTTTACTCTGAATTAGTCGTCAAAGTCACTCTTCAACATAAATGTCCATCACTCTCTTCAACATATCCCTATCAATATTTGGTCGAATTCTTCCCTGATTATACGGTATTCGTGATCTTCTCGGCTTCGTTCATGAGTTTAATAAACGTTCGACTTGTTATAGCCCCACAAGAAGAAATTCACACGGTGTCAAATCCATCGAACAAAGAAGACAGGCTAAATTTGAGACACTCTATTCTGCCCTCTCAGTGGCTATCTCACTGGATGGAGTATTTTCTATTTACCACTCTAATACCCAACCCTGCCATATGAACGAGAGGAGAAATAAATTAGCAGTTCAGGAACCTGAAAGAATAGATTTGAAAATAATGTTTCAAGCAACGTCATCCACGCAATGTTTACCTGCGTGACCCAATCCTCTTCGATGATCTTATATTTATCATAAATGAATATAATTAAGGAGATTTGTGAAAGACATTCCTTCTCCTCCTCACTGTCAGTAGTAACGATTCGCAAACATGAGCCCCTCTCCAATCTGATATGCTTAGTGTGAGGCAAACTACATTATCTGGGTAACTTTTCCCTTTACTTTGTTCGGGTTCGACGGAGAATTGGACAAAATTCTTTGAGAATGTATCTAGATACTGTATGTTGACCAGCGCTGGAAATAATCCCGGAACATAAATAGTATACCATAAATAGGAAAGAAGAAAACCAAGTGAAATGGCTTTCTGTTACGTTTGTAAGAGCAACTATCCTATATTTTCACAAAAGAAGACTGATCTTCGATTGACGAAGCTAAATAGTAGACAGAGGGTTTATTTATAGCTGTACACGAATTAGCACAAGCAAGACTTGAAGCTATTACAAATTATTGTTATTGTAGTAGTAGTAGTAGTAGTAGTAGTAGTAGTAGTAGTATCGCTCCCACTTTCCAGCGCAATCCTAACGCGAAGTTAATGCAGACTCCCCCATAGGGCAATTGAAGAGTGGCAAAGTAGGTGCAGCATAGATTCCGAGTAGGTTTAACGTAGGTTCCGAATAGGTTTAATGTAGATACAGAGTAGGTTTAACGTAGATACCAAGGAGGTTTAACATAGATACCAAGTAGGTACAACGTAGATTCAGTGTAGCTTTAACGTAGATACCGAGTAGGTTTAACGAAGATACCGAGTAGGTTTAACGAAGATACCGAGTAGGTTTAACGTAGATACCGATTATGTTTAACGTAGATACCGATTATTTTTACCGTAGATGCAGAGTAGGTTTAACGTAGATACCGAGCAGGTTTAACGTAGATATCGAGTCGGTTTATCATAGATACCAAGTAGGTTTAACGTAGATACTGAGTAGGTTTAAAGTAGATACCGAGTAGGTTTAAAGTAGATAGCGAGTAGGTTTAACTTAGATACCGAGTAGGTTTAACGTAGATACCGATTATGTTTAACGTAGATACAGAGTAGGTTTAACGAAGATACCGAGTAGGTTTAACGTAGATACAGAGTAGGTTTAACGTAGATACTGAGTAGGTTTAGCGTAGATTCCGAGTAGGTTTAACGTAGTAGGAGCAGTAGCCGCTTTCGCGCTCCACTGGAGTAGTAGTAGTTGTTGCTTCCGTTTCCCACCGGAGTCCCAACGCGACGTTATTGCAGACTCCCTCTTAGGGCAGTTGAAGAGAGGCAGAGTAGGTGCAGCGTAGATTCCGAGTAGGTTCAACGTAAATTCCGAGTAAGTTTAACATAGATTCCGAGTAGGTTAATGTTGATTCCGAGTAAGTTTACCGTAGATTCCGAGTAGGTTTAACGTAGGTTCCGAGTAGGTTTAACGTAGGTTCCGAGTAGGTTTAACGTAGATACAGAGTAGGTTTAACGTAGATACAGAGTAGGTTTAACGTAGGTACAGAGTAGGTTTTACGTAGATACAAAGTAGGTTTAGCGTAGATTCCAAGTAGGTTTAACGTAGAAGGAACAGCAGCCTTCTCCGGGCTCCACCGGAGCCCTATCGCGAAGTCGTCGCTCGCCACTCTGCAGGGCCCTTGCGGGCGTCTAACAATATATATAATTATATAACTGATACAAAATAGATCTCTATGAAAAAACGGCGCAGATAAATAATTGTCAACACAATAAGAAATACTACAATAATAAAATAAAGTGTTAATTATCTATAAAATGAATAATCATCTATACACCCCAATTTATTGTTATAGTAAAATGAACAATTCCATGTTTGTAATGAGATGGAGGATTAAAAATCCACGAATCATTCTTTTATGTAACCAAGTTTACGTTGTGCAGAGCTTAGTGCGGCGTACTTTACGGGAGCCCAGCGTTCACGCTAAAATTATTTCCGCACACGCGCTACTTAACTTCAGTTTACTTTCACGGCCGGACACGTGTCATAACCGCTAAAAATCTCAGCACACGTGTTTCCGCGGTAAACAATGTTTCAGCTCACGCGCATTTGCGCCACAATCATAGCACCCGCCACTCAGAGCAGCCACTGGCATATCCGCCACTGGCATATAAGCCACGAGTCGTACCATTTTACTGGGCATCACTTTAATGAATCTTCAATAAACTGTCATAACCGCTAAAAAAATAACATTACATACCCTAGAGAATGACGTACATTTGCCCCGCGGATTAGAAATACGTACCTTTGCCCCGCGGGTTAGAAACACGTACCCCTAGGTTCGGTAAGGTTGGGTAGGAAAAGTTTAATTAAAGTGATAACCAGTAAAACGGTGCCATAGCACGGATGGCGGATCAACTTGTGGCTGATTTGCCTGTGGCGGATATGACTGTGGCTGGTCTGACTGAGGAATGCAATTAATGTTCGCTGTTAAAAAATGGTACCATAAGTAGGTAGTCGGAACAACTGGTGGCTGATATGACAGTTGGCGGAGATGAAAAGGGCTGATCTGACGTTAGCTATAACAGAAATTATCGAGTATCGTGGATATGAATAAACTAATCAGGTCACTTTTTGATGACGAGTGAGGCAATTTAATTTTACTAAACAGATGGTGAAATGTATAATGAATACTTGTTTCAATCAGGCTATCGTTAGGTTTTCTTCAGTTGTAACTTAATCTCCTGTATCTGGGGTATACAAAACAGACAAAAATAAAAAAATTGTTGATTGATGGATTGATTAGAGGCTTATCTCCACCGTAGCTGAGACGCGAGTCATCGCTGGTTCCCCCGTGGGATACGAATATCATCAATTCTCGTAGGTTTTCACCCTTTTGTGTTCGAAAACAGTGACTCCATCGAAGTTGTATTATTTGGGCATTTGAGAACAGCTGTCCGTACAATTGTACTAACATAGCCCAGCATTGCAATGCCAATTATCAAACAGAGAGGTCGTTAATTTTTGAGCAATTGCTGATTGGAACATCCAGCTGCAGCTGATGTACAATAATAGATGTAGAGTGCGCTCAAGAGCTAAGCTTTGTATACTTGTAGCAACACCCAGCCTAGTGTTGCCATTCATTATATGCTGTGGAAAGAGTAACACGGATAAACTCTCGGATAATTTTTTTTATGGTGTATGCGTAATTTATATCATTCGTTTAATATGAGAGCTGCAAATTACCTTTCATTTATGTAGAAATACATTGCACCATAAAATATTAGCTGCAGTATAATTCCAAAATACTTGGGTTTAGCCACATCCAGAATAACTTTAAAAAAATAGTGGCAAGAACTGCAGTAAGTAACATTTGGGACACCCAAGTCCACTATCACACAGAAGAGCTAGCTATCAACACTAAAGTCCACTATCACACAGAAGGCCTAGCTGTCAACACACAAGTCCACTATCACACAGAAGGGCTAGCTATCAACACCCAAGTCCACTATCACACAGAAAAGCTAGCTATCAACACTCAAGTCCACTATCACACAGAGGGCCTAGCTGTCAACACCCAAGTCCACTATCACACAGAAGGGCTAGCTATCACCATCCAAGTTCACTATCACACAGAAGGCCTAGCTGTCAACACCCAAGTCCACTATCACACAAAAGGGCTAGCTATCAACACCCAAGTCCACTATCACACAGAAGGCCTAGCTGTCAACACCCAATTCCACTATCACACAGAAGGGCTAGCTATCAACACCCAAGTTCGCTATCACACAGAAGGGCTAGCTATCATCACCCAAGTCCGCTATCACACAGAAGGGCTAGCTATCATCACCAAAGTCCGCTATCACACAGAAGCCCTAGCTATTAACACCCAAGTCCACTATCACACAGAAGGGCTAGCTATAAACAAACAAGATATATCACTCAACTGTCAATGTTGTCCATAAGTTGTTATAAATACGACGACTCCCAATATTTATGCCTTAAAGTTCCGCCAGCTAATGTACATAATTGTTACCACGGCCGTGGTCCTCCGTCTGGTGCTGCATGAATGTCGTGCATTGT
>SDVV010015177.1:0-14596 GCA_016164225.1 Gammarus roeselii
CACTCCACACCCATTGCTAGTAATCCTCACCCTCTCTTTGATCCCAGCACTCCACACCCACTGCTAGTATTCCTCACCCTCTCTTTGATCCCAGCACTCCACACCCACTGCTAGTATTCCTCACCCTCTCTTTGATCCCAGCACTTCACACCCACTGCTAGTATTCCTCACCCTCTCTTTGATCCTAGCCCCCCACACCCACTGCTAGTATTCCTCTCCCACTCATTGATCCAAGTCCCCCACACCCACTGCTGGTACCGAAAGCAGCGTCTTCACTTTTTAATTCTATGCATTACATCTTGCTCACAGACACTACATCAACAACCTGATCCAATAAACCATACCCCGCACGTCTAGCATAACATCTCGGTCCTATATGACACTCCCACTTCCCGATAACACATCCCAATCCTACATCCTACTTCCACATCCTTCGCCCATTTCCCACTCCGACATTCCGATCCCAAATCCAGCTCCCACATCTTCCCCCCACATCCTCCCTTCACATCCGCTTCAAACACGCGCCTCCCACATCCTTGCCCTACATTCTTCTTTCACGTCCTCTTCCTGTATTCCGCTCCTACGTCCCGATCCCTCCTCCCGATATCACATCCCGCTCTCGTCTCCTGCGCCCATTTCTCGAACCAAATCTTGCTCCCACATCTCCTTCCCCTTCTTCCTCTCACATCTTATTCCCTCATACCCTCCCCATCCTCCTCTCGCATTCCACTCTCACATCCTCCTTCCACGTCCTCCTCCCACATCTTCATCGCCCAGCTCCCTTCTGCATCCTCTCCTCACATCTCCTTTCCACCACATCCCCCTCCCGCATACCCATCCGACATCCCCTTTCTGCATCCTGCATCCAGCTCCATCAATCCTCTCCAACACCCCTTTCGCATATTACACATAAACATTACACATAAACATCCCACATCCCCTCCCACATCTCTCTCCTACATCATTCTCTTACATCAAGCTCCTACATCCCCCTCCCAAATCTCGCTCCCACCCGATCACACATCTCACATTCACGCTCCGTTCCCACATCCTTCTCCCGCATCCCGCTCCAATATCCCGCCCCATCATCCCAACACTCATCTTAATCCCGTAACCCCCTCTCACATTCCACATCTCCTTCACATCCAAGTCCTGCATCCCCTTCCCCCATCCTCCCTCTAATTCCTCCCCTGCATCCTCCACCCACATCTCGTTCCAACACTCCGTTTTATCACCTCCCCACTCACCTCCCCCTCTTACATCCCCCTCCCACATCATCCTTCCACATCCCCACCTCAGATCCCCCTCCTATATCCCACATTCTGTTCCAATACCCCGCATTCACTTCCCCTTCCCACGGCCTCATCACACATCCCATTATCTCATCCCTCATCCCGTTTCCACATAGTGTTCCAACACCCCGTATCCACATCCACTCATCCCACATCCCACTACCTCATTCCACATCCTACTTCCTCATTACACATCCCACTACCTCATCCCACTTCCTCATCCCACATCCCACTGCCCCATCCCACTGCCCCATCCCACATCCCGCTCCCAGAGTAATCTGAGCGCATGCAGAGTCGAGGGTCGAACAAAGCCATTAAAGACGGTGCGAGCGCCAGCTAATTTTCCGGACGACATGACTCGGAGGGTCCCAGAACAGCAGTGACTTGCGGCAATGACTTCTTGCAACGACTTGTAGCTTAGAATTGCAACAGTGTCTTGCGGCAATGACTTCACTGAATGACTTATAGCTGGGACCTGCAGCAGTGTTTTGCGGATACGATTTCACTCAACGATTTATAGCTATTACCTACAACAGCGACTTGCCTCAACAACCTTGCGCAACGACTTGCTGCTAAGACCTGCAGGGGCGACTTATATGATTTCACGATAACTC
This sequence comes from Gammarus roeselii, assembly GCA_016164225.1. Taxonomy (NCBI): domain Eukaryota; kingdom Metazoa; phylum Arthropoda; class Malacostraca; order Amphipoda; family Gammaridae; genus Gammarus; species Gammarus roeselii. The sequence continues at coordinate 1,907 of SDVV010015177.1, forward strand.
GCATCTGAGATCGGCAGCAGAGCCATACGGCAACGACTTGTCGCAACAACTTGGGCTAAGATTTGCAGCAACAATTTCTGACAGTGACTTGAAGTAAGTTCAATTGTTAGCGGCGACTTGGCAATGACTTTTTGCAACCATCTGAACGACTTGTAGCAGCACCTGGTGTTCAGTTCTCCACAGATGAATAAACTCATAGTTTGTTGTCCGTATGCGCTCTTCATTTGCGCTGTCTTGTTCTGAGTCGACATACCATGCAATTCACATTGATATAAGTACCGTAAGATATCCAAAAGGTCGTGGTATTTAAAAGGACAATATTAAATACTTTTAAACGTCACAGTCCCTTCACTGCCGCTAGTCCAATGTTTGAAATCATCATCAGCCAGGGTGTAAGTAAGAGATGGAAGTGGTTTGCTCATTAACATTGCAGTAACATTTGTATTGCAATCGGCATGAAAGAACCATCGTAAGATGATCCAATTAACAAGCGCTTGAAGAGGAAATATGAATTTACATGATGAAAAAAAAATCACTTTCAGAGCTTGCACTACAAGGCGAGGAAAATGTTACCATACGAGAAAAAGGTTTGGCAGAGTTGGCACGACTGCAGACTGTTTAATGTAACAGTGAGAATGTTTGTTCATTACGCAGTGAAGCAATGCCCGATCATAACTCAGTGAAGCAATGCCCGATCATTACGCAGTGAAGCAATGCCCGATAATTACGCAGTGAAGCAATGCCCGATCATAACTCAGTGAAGCAATGCCCGATCATTTCGCAGTGAAGCAATGCCCGATCAATACGCAGTATAGCAATGCCCTATCATTACGCAGTGAAGCAATGCCCGATCATTATGCAGTGAGCAATGCCCGATCATTACGCAGTAAAGCAATGCCCGAAAAGAGGTAATTGCCGGCATGGTCGTGAATGAAGATGCTGTGAAGGACTGAACTGTACACTTGGTTATCAGGAGGTAGCTACTGAAAGAAATTCAGATGGAACGTAGAAAATGGACATGCATAATTAGTTTATGATTCAATAATTAAATAATGTGCTATAAAACTATATTCACGGTACAGAATATTAAATTATTAAAGTATAATACCATCTTCTTTCTCTCTAACAGTTGCTCAAAAAAGGTTTCGGAAAACCTGTTCGGCCTCTGTTGGTTCTTCAACTTGGTGGTTTGAATGTCAGAAGTTATGCTTTACTTCTGGTGGCTCTATAACACATTTTAGGAGGGTTTAAACATTCATTCCTTCTTCTGATCAGTCTGCAAATAGACACCGAATGGGATAATCCAATATGCTGTGCCAAAAATTACGATCTGGATAATTACCATCCGGCTGGCAAGGACCTGGAGACAATGACATTAAATCTACGGTATTTGTCAGCATATTTCATTTACTCCTCCGAAAACGAAACCAGAACGCAGAATATATTCCCATGGGGCACACATATTTGTCAGGAGTACACGTTCAAGGACAATGTTTGGTCATTATATATTGCTAGCCTCAACATCAGTACTCACAGAGGCTTACCTCAAAGAAAGTATTTGTGATAAACTTGACCTGCGGATGAGCACACTGACCTTCTGAATAGCGTGCTGTGAGAACTTGCCTTTCAGATGAGGACGCTGGCCTTCAGAATAGTGTTATCTTTCTCTGAGAAGACGCCTGGTCGACTCATGAAAGATTCTGTCTCGGGGCTCCGTGTGCCGCTTAACGAGGGCCTGATGACCTACCTCGACCAAGGCATATTGGCTTCGGATAACCTCTGATACCACCCGATGCCACCTAAGCCCACCACCTACGGTCTACCTGCGGCTGATGACCTCTAGAAGCACGCCTTTTGGTGTGGCTCTCTTCTCCCCACTCTCATGCCTGGCTTTTTGTTTCTCAAATCTTCAGTAGAGCAACGCATACAAATTTCAAGGGCTTCTACTCCAATTGTGAAAAAGACATTTGGGGAGCAGAGTATAAACATTTAGACTCTGCTATTTTTTTTTTTTTTTTTATAGCTAGTAAAATTTTAGCTGCAAAATGTTAGCTCTTTAAACCATTTAACAAGCATTTTCCATAATATGCTGATTTAAATCTTGTAACTGTTCAAGTTTAGTGGATTATTATAAAATAGGTGGTGAACATTTGCAAATATACATCACTCATTCAAATAGCTACAGTAGAAACGCAAAATAAATTTTTGTAAAAAATGTAGCTTTTATTCAAAAGGGTTCTAAAAAACAATTCCTAGAACTTTACGTCTACAATAGAAGTAATAACTTTTTGCCTGATTAAAAACTTTCCAGTGTCACCATTTAACGAGCGCCTGCTTTATTCTGTGTGTTTCCAGAAAACTTTATTGAAAGTTGTTATTCAAGAAAATGTAACTCTTATTTTAATTCTTTTGGTCAAAAAAAAAACATTTACCGGCAAGGGAGTTTTCGATGCGTCTTCGATTATTGTATGGCTACCTATAACAACTTTTATTTGTTGTCAGGATTACATGGACCCTGTCCTTGTTCTCTAACCTCGTTTCAGAGGGGTAACGTATTGCGGGATATCCTTTAGGCCAGCCTGACAACTGTGCGTACAGTTTACTGTGGGCACAGCTATTTCTCTATTTCCGCATGCAACGGGCTATTTACAGCTGACACAATTGGCGGCAAATATTGGCCTCCATATATAGGGAGTTTTTGTGGGTGCTCCATGAAGTTTTATGCGTGTTATTCACAGTCCAAAAATTCTGGATGCGAGTTATGGAGATAAGAAATATGTTAACATTAGTTGATAAGAAAGATCCTAACATTAGTTGAGTTGCTTGACCTTTCTTTTCTCCTATTGGCAGGTTGAATAGAGGCTGATATATATGTTTATTATTTACATGTCTCCTGCTATTTCCACCGCATAAACAATTTTCAGGAAAAGGACACACAATTTATTGCATGCACTCGTGGGATTTTGATTAATCATGCACAGCAAAGGCCCGAATGCAATAAACTTGGAAGCACTTAGAGCAGGAAAACTTGCTTTGGTTTTGGTTCCTTTTAATTAATCAAGCGTTAATTCCGATGACGATAAATCGTTCATTGCTACAATGCAACAACGTTCATTAAAATAGCTTGAAGTCAAGCCTGCAGAAATCTTTAGTTATATTCAAAGAGGAGGCATTATTGATATTCTAAGATACATATAATATAGAATGGGCTTTACAGGGCTTGCAATGTCACATAAATATTATATATTTGTTCTATAAGCAACTCAAGATTTGCGGAGGCGTTTTAACTATTTAAATATCAACATATGGTGAACAGGAATAACGAAACTACTTGTTGGACAGATCATGCCACGTCCACGCATTTGACAGAGCATGTCACGTCCACGCATTTGACAGAGCATGTCACGTCCACGAATTTGACAGAGCATGTGACGTCCGCGCATTTGACAGAGCATGTCATATCCACGCGTTTAACAGAGCATGTCACCTCCTTGAATTTGACAGAGCATGTCACGTCCACGCGTTTGACAGAGCATATTACGTCCACGAAATTGACTGAGCATGTGACGTCGTCGCATTTTACAAAGCATGCCATGTCTACGCGTTTGACTGAGCATGTAACGTCCATGTGTTTTACAGAGCATGCTACGTCCACGCGCTTGACAGGACATGTCACGTCCACGCGCTTAACAGGGCATGACACGTCCATGTGTTTGACAGAGCATGTCACGTCCATGTGTTTGACAGAGCATGTTCCGTCCACGCACTTTACAGAGCATGTTACGTCCACGCGCTTGACAAGGTATGTCACGTCCATGTGTTTGACAGAGCATGTCACGCCCACGCGTTTGACAGAGCATGTCACGTCCACGCGGATAACAATATCCTTTGCAGTCACTATAATATCAAATGTATCAGGTACTAATGCCAAAAAACTGCTCAGGTAAAATAATTATTTCCATTAATCTAATGTTGAGGCTTCTGGCATTTCACGCCGTGCTATTGATACAAAAGTTAGATTTTGTAAAGGTGTGCGTTTAAAGCCATAACACATGTACGGTGCAGTCATTTGTAGAAATCAATCTGTTCTTCCAATTACTGCCAGCAACTCATATTGTGACAGTAGTAAAGGATTTCAAGTCAGGACCAAAGAACCGACAAGTTTAAAAGAAACATTTTAAATGCAGCGCCAAGGCCTGATGTACTTGCCTCAATGCTGCGCCAAGTACTGGTGTGCTTTCCTGAATGCGGCGGCAAGCACTGATGTGTATGCCTAAATGCGGCGTCAAGCACTCATGTGCTTGCCTGAATGCGGCGCCAGGCACTGATGTGCTTGCCAGAATGCGTGGCCAAGCACTCATGTGCTTGCCTGAATGCGGCGCCAGGCACTGATGTGCTTGTCAGAATGCCGCGCTAAGCACTCATGTGCTTGCCAGAATGCGGCGCCAAGCACTGATGTTGTTGCACGAATGCGGAGCCAAGCACTGCCCGATTGAACATTGATCGGAGAATAAAACTCAGCTAAAATGATCACTCTTTAAACGTGATTTTTTTTCTACAAATCGGATGAAATTTAGTTAACGAACAAAAGCCAATTGTTCTGTTCCTCTGGACAGAGCCTTTGCTGAGTGGTCATGCTGATGCAGAGCAGGTCATGTTCATACCTGCAGCGTGTAAAGGAAACTGCTGAGTATCATGGTGATTAAAATACAAAGTCTTACAAAAGAGAGTAGCACATAATGCAGAGCAGAACTTTGGTGTCACAGTATAGGTAGGACCGAATGAGTTCAGAGTGACAGATTTGGGGTGGATCAGAGCATTTCTGGCGAGTGTCACAGTAACAGGCTTCGTTCTCCCAGAGCAGTCCCGATCGTCAGAGTTGACGAGCCTTTTATTGCAGTGAGAAGCGTTCATAAAGCGCCCTCTCTCAGATATATTGGCCTAACTTTTTGATCTTCATCAGTTGGTAATCCAAGTCGAGTCGTTTTCCTTCCTGCTGAGCTGAGGTTGAGATGCACTTGCAGGGTCCTAACAAGTGAGTCTCCATTGTTAGGTTTGTAGCTTCACTTTCAGGGCTCCAAAACGGGTGGTTCCATTGTTAGCTTTGACTCTTCACTTGTCGGGACACAAACAACAGAGGCTCCTTTGTCAGTTTCGAGGCTTCACTTATCGGGTCGTAACAACTGAGGCTCCAATGCTAGCTTTGAATCTAGAATTGTTGTGTTATCAAGCGTAAGAAGCTCAACTGTCAGCTGGGGCTTCACTTGCCGGGTCCGAACAAGAAAGGCTCAATTTTTAGCTTTGAGGCTTCTCTTGCCGTGTCTAAACAAGTGAGACGCCATTGTCAGCTCTGTGACTTCCCTTGCTGGATTCAAGCAAGTGAGGTTCCATTGTTGGGTTTGAGGTATTTCCTGCTGGGGTCTAAACAAGTGTGATTACATTTCAGCTTTGATGTTTCATTTGTTGGGTCCAAACCAGTGAGGCATCATTGTTATCTATGATTCCTCACTAGGCGGGGTACTAATGATGAACAGCTCATTTGTTAGATCTGAAGTTTTTCTTACTGGACCCTTACAAGTGAGTCTTCATTGTCTGCTTTGCATCTTTCTTAGGATATGTGGTTGACGTCTGCTTTGATTGACGTCTGTTATGGTTGACGTCTGCTATGGTTAACGTCTGCAATGGTTGACGTCTGCAATGGTTGGTGTCTATCATGGTTGACGTCTGCTATGGTTGACGTCTGCTATGGTTGACGTCTGCTTTGGTTGACGTCTGCTATGATTGACGTCTGCAATAGTTGACGCCTGCTACGGTTAAATTCTGCTATGGTTGACGTTTACTATGGTTGACGTCTGCTATGGTTGACGTCTGCAATGGTTGACGTCTGCTATGGTTGACGTCTGCTACGGTGGACGTCTGCTATGGTTGGCGTCTGCTATGGTTGACGTCTGCTATGGTTGACGTCTGCTATGGTTGACGTCTGCTATTGTTGACGACAGCTTGCTTCTGGAATTTTGAAATCTTTTACTGGACGCAGAGTTAAACAAGTTTCCGGTGACGTGCATTGCCATAACATTGGACTGTTTACTAGTGCTGTTTTCTTGTGCTGTTTTCTTGTACTGTTTTCTTGTACTGTTTACTCGGTCTTTTTTCTTGTACTGTTTACTATTGCTATTTTCTTGTACTGTTTACTAATGCTGGTTTCTTGTACTGTTCACTAGTGCTGTTTTCTTGTTCTGTTTACTAGTGCTATTTTCTTGTACTGTTTACTAATGCTGGTTTCTTGTACTGTTCACTAGTGCTGTTTTCTTGTACTGTTTACTAGTGATGTTTTCTTGTGCTGTTTACTAGTGCTATTTTCTTGTACTGTTTACCAGTACAGTTTTCTTGAACTGTTTTCTTGTAGTGTTTTCTTGTACTGTTAACTATTTCTGTTGTATACTTTAATGAAATGATCAGCCCACAATTTTTTTTTATCAGGAACAAAACTTTCTTTTTCATTGATTAGCTTTCTTTTATGGGACATCAAGATTGTTATTGCTACATTTATGACTTCTTTGGCAGAATTGGAGGAAGGAAGGTTCCGAAATTTCTCAGAATCAAACCACATATTTCCGGTATATGATCAGAACGCGGGACATCTACTTGATGGCTGTGACCTGTAGGATGAGGCGGCCTATAATGCAATATTGGAGTCCAACTTGTTATCATGATTGTCGAAAAATCTGTATTTTGTTGTCAGAATTTGTTATATGAATTGGTTTCTCAATTGATTCGCTCATTTTATATTAGTGAGAAGTTCCTGGACTAAATCACATGAATTTTTTTTATGAGCCACTCCATCCCGTTGGTCCTCAATCATTTAGGGCCACACACGATACAAGAGGATCGTTTTAACGTACAAACTATTATACAAGTTTAATAGCTCAGGAGTGCCTGTACTACTTCCTACGCCATGAAAGACATTATGCTTTGTGCTCAGTGGCATGTGCCGTCATACGAACATGAGTCAGCGTTCCCCTCCGGTCAATAATTCCCTTAGCTGGCATTCATTGTGATTTGGGGATTTGTCTTAAATATATATTTAGCCTATAAATTTTCCTGATCGTACATTGGGAGTACCTCCCCGTCTTTTCCAGCACTCAGTTGGCCCTGAAACTCGGGCAAACGTCCCTTCCGTTGAGAGGCTTAGCTGACAGTCTAATATGATCCATGAAAAGCTTTAATAGCTTTCTAACAATTACCCTGTGATCCGAATAGCATGTAATGCATTAATACCAGCTTCCGACTGAAAATCTAAAGAAACGGATTAAATGTGGCGATACTGTTGCACTTCTTTGATCTGTTCTTCTCGTTTGGTACCGCATTTCTAACTTGATTCCTATAGCGGCTAAGATTCATCATGAAATGCACATCAAGTATACGACGGATACTCTTTTATCAACGGACCTCTCGGAATAACGCAATTTTCCTTATTTTGTCACAATACAAATAGTCCTAAAAATAAAAATAAATTGAATCTAGAAATACCGCAAAACGCTCACGTTTTACCAAAAGAGTATATCGGCTGGACATGGAAAAAGTTCAAACACCATCGCGAAATTCTTCAATATCGATTTAGACACCAGCAACATTGCTCGCTGGCTTCCATATACGGTCAATTTTACCTCAGTCAGTGTCACAGCTTTCCGGGTCACAACTCCTTTCAGCTCGCAAAGGCCGTGTCTGGTAGCCGTGGCTCTACTGCATCAAATTACTTCAGCTTCAGAGCAATCACGCCTAAGCCCACGCAACATCAAGGTGATGGTTCTTGGTACGGTAAGATATCGTCTCCATCTTTCATCAGCAAGATTCCTTCAGGCAAGTTCAGTTGCCGCAGCACCCAGCCTCAACCAGATTCCTTCAGACTAGTTCACTAGCTGCATGAAAAAAAACTGGACTAGGTTCCTCTAGAAACATTCGGTAGCGCAAGACTCAACCTCAGCTAGGTACTTTCAGACGAATTCTATGGCCGCAGGACCTAACTTGAGCTAGGTTTCTTCAGACTAGTTCAGTAGCAACAGGACCAAAACTCAACTAGGTCTTTCAGACTCGTTTTGAAGCCGCAGGATCCAACTTGAACACGGTTTATTTAGACTAGCTCAGTATCCGCAGGGTCTTGCCTCAACTAAAATACATCTGGGTCAGTGCATTATATCTACTGCATCAAATCATTGAAGTTTTATCAGGTTTATTGCAGTATCAACTAGGCTCCTCGATTTATAGGAACAGTAGCCGCTAACAACTTTAACTAGGTTCCTTCATGCAAGGCTCCTGTACCCAACCACCTCAACTTGTCTCCTTCATGCAAGGTTCCTGTACCCAACCACCTCAACTTGTCTCCTCCATGCAAGGTTCCTGTACCCAACCACCTCAACTTGTCTCCTTCATGCAAGGTTCCTGTACCCAACCACCTCAACTTGTCTCCGTCTTGCCCTGGTGAGCACCACCGGACCATACCTCCCACACTCAGGAGGAACGGCCTGATATCAGAGTCCAGTTGACACGAGCGTTTGGGGAGCTGTTTATAGCCCCACTTTATGGGGAGCGAGTGGGAGAGTTGTAGCGCCATAAACTCGCCACTACAACTGACTAAATTTGCTGCAAGCGAGTTTTCTGGATGTAATAAGCACACTTGGTCGTAAACAACATTCGGGGGAGACTTACGTTGCGAGAGTCGAGTGAGGAAGACGGGTGGTCTTGGCGGAAAAGGGGGGCTATACGTGGATGAGTTGGGTTAGAGGGGGGTGAAGAGGAAAAGGAAGGGGTGAAGAGGGAAGGGCAGAGCAGCAGGTTGCAGTGGAGGGAGCTGGAACGATTAAAATGCCGCTGGTTTGTGTGAGAAGCAGTCATCTAAAAACTTGGATTCGTTAAGTGGTGGCGGAAGTCGAAGAAGATTTAGAAGAATGGCTGTTGTTACAATGCTCTGGGAAAAATTATTAGTTATTTATGTACGACAGATGGTGTCATGTTGCCCTGGGAAATATTATTGATTATGTATGTACGAGAGATGAAGTGAAAAAAACGCTCTCATAATAGGACGAGCATAACAGAGAATTCGATCTGATAAAGCAAAAAATCCAAATTCTTGAACCGGATCTCATTTGAGGTGTAACGGTCATAAGGAACGAAGCATTTTGGTGGATGAAATATATTTGTTTATGACTGTGAGTAAAAATATACATGTTAATTTCTGGCTTCCTTTTTTATTATGTTTTGTTAAGTCTTTACTTTTCGGCTTGTTTCGCTTATTCGTTAAAGTAACGATTTATAAACTTTGGGTAGAACCTGGCAATTATCAAGCTTGTAATGATAAATAAGAATACTTCCCATTTTGAATGTGTATCAAAATGTTTTGGTCCCATGAAAATGATGGATGTGCAAATCTGGTGGCCCCATCAGAATAATGAGAAAATATGTGTTCCCATAGTTTTGCCTGACGCATCGCAAACCAACGTGTGCTATACACTACTGATATGTGAGAGCTCTGACGTCAAAAACGTAGACGCCAATGTGACGTCAGAGATCTCTGAGAGCTTTGACGTCACAACTGTGAATACCGGTGTGACGTTATAGATCTCTGAGAGCTTTGACGTCACAACTATCGAGACCTGATTGACGTCAGAGATGACCATTTCTTTACAACCTGATGATCGCTCGTGATATCGAATGTTTTCGTGTGATCAGTCAAAGCAATTTAATAGCAACGATGGTAAACGGTGTTTTTCTCGGAAAAAATTTGAAAACTGTGTAGTGGATGACAAACACCAGAATGTGCTGCCCGTCGCACCGCTCATTATCACAACAGTGCTCACAAAACACAGAATGTGCTACTAGTCGCATCAGCTTGTGTTGCCAGTCGGACCACTCCCTATCATATCAACCAAACAATCAAATACCAGTATATCCTGCCAGTCGAGCTGCTCAATAGCACACCAACAACAGCATTCTGACTTTGGTACTGATCGCAATCATATTAACAAATCGCATGTTCTGCCAGTCGTACTGCTCAATAGCACACCAACACCAGCAGTCTGCCTTTGGTACTGATCACAATCATATTAACAAATCGCATGTTCTGCCAGTCGTACTGCTCAATAGCACACCAACACCAGCATAGTCTGCCTTTGGTACTGATCACAATCATATTAACAAATCGCATGTTCTGCCAGTCGTACTGCTCAATAGCACACCAACACCAGCAGTCTGACTTTGGTACTGATCACAATCATATTAACAAATCGCATGTTCTGCCAGTCGTACTGCTCAATAGCACACCAACACCAGCAGTCTGCCTTTGGTACTGATCACAATCATATTAACAAATCGCATGTTCTGCCAGTCGTACTGCTCAATAGCACACCAACACCAGCAGTCTGCCTTTGGTACTGATCACAATCATATTAACAAATCGCATGTTTTGCCATTTTTAATAAGATTGTGATCTGCTCAATAGCACACCAACACCAGCAGTCTGCCTTTGGTACTGATCACAATCATATTAACAAATCGCATGTTCTGCCAGTCGTACTGCTCAATAGCACACCAACACCAGCAGTCTGCCTTTGGTACTGATCACAATCATATTAAAAAATCGCATGTTCTGCCAGTCGTACTGCTCAATAGCACACCAACACCAGCAGTCTGCCTTTGGTACTGTTCACAATCATATTAACAAATCGCATGTTCTGCCAGTCGTACTGCTCAATAGCACACCAACACCAGCATAGTCTGCCTTTGGTACTGATCACAATCATATTAACAAATCGCATGTTTTGCCAGTCTTACTGCTCAATAGCACACCAACACCAGTATGGGCTGATTTTGGTACCAATAACTGGCGTTCAAACAAATTCCAGAGTGGACTAACTTTCCTTCTACAAACTAACACACAACAAACACCAGCTTGTGCTGTATGTCATGCCGCTCGCCAGCGCACTAACAGACACCAGCATGTATTGACTGTTCTGCTGCTAACTGGCCCCCGACAAACATCATGCAGCGAACACCAACATTTTGTGGCTCTCGTTCTCATTCCTTCATTCCCGACAGCCAGGAATTCAACTCACTCCTTCAATAAACAACTGCAGAACTGCCCTCTGTTTCCTATTTACGGCGGCTGAAATTAATTGTATTTTCAATCTACTTGGCCGTCAAGGCCTCTGTTTCCCTAAAAAATGCACTGAAACAGGCCTGTCCATTTGAATGACAGTGGTTGAAAAGTGGGTAATTTGATTTGGAAATAACCTTATAGAAAACCGTCAATGAAATAATGAAATTGTAAACAATACACTTTGATCCAGCAAATATTTGTGACCTTAGAGGTCATGCTTTTTTGCTCCTAGTTATACAGTTTAAAAGTATGATTGTTTGTTTTCAAAAAGACGACGAAGGAACGTATCTTTCAAATAAAACATCGACGTTAAGTTTGACTAGCGAACAAAATCAATTTTGTTTAATTTTTTCAACTTCGTTAAAAGTTGGGGAGTATTTTCAGTCACCATTTGAATAATCAATAAAGAAAATTATTCCACATCGTTAACCGCTACGGAGTAGTGCTTTAGGTGCGCTAGAGGCCGTTATATGCTGCAATTTTACGTGCGCTAGAGGTCGTTATATGCTGCAATTTTACGTGCACTAGAGGTCGTTATATGCTGCAATTTTACGTGCGCTAGAGGTCGTTATATGCTGCAATTTTACGTGCGCTATAGGTCGTTATATGCTGCAATTTTACGTGCGCTAGAGGTCGTTATATGCTGCAATTTTACGTGCGCTAGAGGTCGTTATATGCTGCAATTTTACGTGCGCTAGAGGTCGTTATATGCTGCAATTTTACGTGCGCTAGAGGTCGTTATATGCTGCAATTTTACGTGCGCTAGAGGTCTTGCAGATCAGATTTTTGTAGTGAGGAAAGTTTGTGAGAAGAACCTTGCGTAGGAATAAAATGTGTCCTGGGCTTTCAGGGATCTGGAAAAGGCCGCAATAGGGTCGACAGGAAGGCGTTCTGGAAGGTGTTGCGTTTGTGTGAAGTGGGGGGAAATTTGTTATGAGCGGTCCAGAGTATCTTTGCTGGCTGCATGACAGGCGTTAGAGTGTGTATTGTGTCGAGGCCTAGAGTTGTTAGGAGCAAATGAACGGAGTTGGCAGTTGAGGCAGTTTCGGTTTGCGGATGATACGGCGTTGGTGGCAGATCTGCAGGAGAAGTTGTGTAGGCCAATGTCGAAGTTTGGTGGAGTCTGTGAAAAGAGGAAGCTGCAAGTTATTGTAGCAAAAGTGAAGTAATGAGTTGCTCAAGAAATGATGATGCGAACGGAATCAGTGTCCGCCTAAATTAGGAATTTTTGGAAAAAGTTCACTCATTTTTCCAGTACCTGGGACCTTACATGAAGAGGACTGAACAGTGGAAACCGTATTGAAATCCAGTGTGAAGGAAGGACGTAAGGGTTGTGGGCACTGAAGAGGGTCCTGTGCTGTAGGAAATCGGGCAGGGAAGCAAAGAAAAGATTGTGTGAGGGCGTAGTTGTCTGAACTGTGCTCTACGAGGCTGAGACGTGGGGGGGGGAGGGGCATGAGCGGAAAAGAGAGGAATGTTGAATGTTTTCGAAATCAAATGTATGACAGGTTTGGCCGCAGTGACGCTGAGAGGTTGGA
>SDVV010015178.1:0-14596 GCA_016164225.1 Gammarus roeselii
CTAGAACGTCGCATTCAGTAGCATACACTCGCCCCAGAACGTTGCATTCAGTAGCATACACTCGCCCTAGAACTAGCATACACTCGCCCCAGAACGTAGCATTCAGTAGCATACACTCGCCCCAGAACGTAGCATTCGGTAGCATACACTCGCCCCAGGACGTTGCATTCAGTAGCATACACTCGCCCCAGAACGTAGCATTCAGTAGCATACACTCGCCCCAGAACGTAGCATTCAGTAGCATACACTCGCTCTAGAACGTCGCATTCAGTAGCATACACTCGCCCCAGAACGTTGCATTCAGTAGCATACACTCGCCCTAGAACTAGCATACACTCGCCCCAGAACGTAGCATTCAGTAGCATACACTCGCCCAGAACGTAGCATTCAGTAGCATACACTCGCCCCAGCACGTAGCATTCAGTAGCATACACTCGCCCCAGAACGTTGCATTCAGTAGCATACACTCGCCCCAGAACGTTGCATTCGGTAGCATACACTCGCGCCCTTTGCGACAAGTATTGTGCTTGTTGCAACATTTAGGTGCGAACTGCTTCCGAGTAGCTTTAACTTGGATTCACTTGCATAGTATGGTTGAAGAGCGATATCCGCCACATGATGAACAGTGAACATTTCAAAAGGGCAGGACGAAAGGTTTTCGAGGCATCACATCTTGACGCTTCAGGTGTGACGTAATTAACTGTTTGGTCTTTTCGATGGTTCAATTTCAGGTCACGTTCCCTGAGTCGTGTAAGCAGCGGATGTAACGTCACACAACGTCACCTCCAAGAAGGGATGTCTCGAAAAAAAATTGTTCATTCATTCTCAATTTACAAATTGGACTTTACAAATTGGATGTTTAATGCGTCTGGACACAGCTTCAATTGTGGTGCAATTTTATTAAGACTGAAAAGGTTCCATGAAATATTATTTACATTTTTTTATCCTATTCTAATTATTCTAATGATTTGAACAGGGTTCATTGAATTCAACGACACCCTTTGGTAGCAGAGGTGGTGGTAGTCTGTTCTTCAATGACTTCTCTATCGTGCTTAACATTATCCGTAATTCTTTTCGAAGAAGGTAGCATAACAAACTAACCCTGAACTTCGTTCAAGTGAAATGTAAAAAAAAATCAGCACAGTTTGGTATCGGTAAGAATATCATAAAATTGTTGTTAGCCTACCTGCCATCTGAGCTGTTTTTATTACTCTGAATGTGTCTGTGGGCAATTGTTGTAGCCTTTAATTATTGGAGCGGTGTATACCTGCGGCTTCCAATGTTTGTTTATAGTATTTAGTTGATGCACATAGTAACTTTAGTGTCCCAGTTTGAACGTATTTCTTTGTTATCAACCTTGTTTCCGAGTAATCACGTTGTTGCATTGTCCTGAAGCCATCACACTGTCAGCTTACCTTTTCAATGAAGACCTTTTTAATATTATTTGGCAGTTGTTTTATAGGTACTTGGTTCTTCATAGATCGTGTCTCTGCCATGCAACATAAATGTTCTCCTTGTTTCCTTCCACTTCAAGAACTGTCCGATGAAGCAAATGATATTGACTTTCAAGGTTATTTGGGCCCGGCATTAGGCTGTGAAACGTTAGTTTATGAAGTGGAAAGCTTTTAGTGACGCACAACAGTTAACGGTACATAACTGTTAGTGGTATACATCTGTTTCTTGCAATGAACAGCTTTTTTTCCCTCCTTCAGGGACGAGGTGTTCCAGAGGAATGGGAGTTCGACCTTCAAGGCTATTGTGGCAGAGAAGGTGGGTGTGTTACATTAATAATCCCTCGTCACACCGAGTGATCTAATGTTCATCCTATTATCCTAAGCACGAGACAAATTTGCCAATCTACTCAAAAATATTATCCTACCTTCCAATAGTTCGCCTCTTGTTTGTCTTTGTGATGTCAGAGTCTTGAATGCTGAAGCCACTTCCTTCGCTAAAAGCACTTCCTAATCCCACTAAAGTTTTACTGAGTTTTAGGATCGAAGTTAAGCAGACACAGAGTTGGTGACTGCGACACCTGACGTCAATCCAACAGCCCATAAGGTACCTTTGGGTGCGGTTTGCGCTAGATTTGTGTATGTTGCATGCAAAGAGCACGCGGCTTATGCTCCTCATTATTGGCGGTATTTTGATTAAGTAATTAAATCTTAATAAGTCTTTTGTGAAACAAAACGAACCACGAGTTCTTTTCGTATCTGCTGTCGACATACTTAAATGTTCATATCAATTACCGTAGATTTAAGTTCAGTCTGTTACTCAATAGTAGATTATATTTTTGTTCCGAGTACGTAATTGCTATTTCTTTTTGATCGTTCAGTTGGCTGCCTTTATCAGGAGCCACATCACTCGTCTGGCTACCTTTATCAGGAGCCACAGCACTCGTCTGGCTGCCTTTATCAGGAGCCACAACACTCGTTTAGCTGCCTTTATCATGAGCCACAACACTCGTTTAGCTGCCTTTATCATGAGCCACAGCACTCGTTTAGCTGCCTTTATCATGAGCCACAGCACTCGTTTCTAGTTCAGATTGCGGTTGTCAATTTGGGTTAAAGTTTTTTAACTAAGATTGCGTTATTTCCTCTCGATTGTGGTTTTAACTGAACAATTTTCAACTTGCTATTTTTCGTTTAAATTGCCGTTTGTGTTTAACATGCATTTTTTCGTTTAGATTGGGGTTTTTTCGTTTCGATTGCATATTTTCGTTTGGATTGCAATTTACCGCTTCGGTTAAGGTTTTTTGTTTGGATTGAAATTTTTTGCATGGATTGCAATTTCTGCTTTGATTGCAATTTTCCTCTTTTGCTGCAATTTTCCTCTTGGATTGCAGCTTTTCCGATTGGATTGTAGTTTTCGGCCTAAAAAGCGCTTTGACATGATATAAAATTGAAGTTCGCTCACGCAAATACTCCAGCGGTTAGGCATCGTTATCGCTCTCCTCTCCGCAGTACCATTCGAATTGCACTCAGCAGACTTATTTTTTGACGAATCCAACCAGATACTGTCAAAGTGTTGGCAATCAATTGTACCGTGAACTCGTCATGTGTGACTGAGAATTTATATGGCTAATTGCTTACCATTTGTCCAAGTGTTATTTATAATCAAACTTAAATTACTCAGTCAACATAAGGGTGCATGGTAACTTTATTTCTCATATTTATTTAACTCCATAAATCGCCTGTGACCAAAGGTGCTTATGCTCGTGTCACGCATTCAAAACCCAATAACTAACCCACATGTTACCTTAGTCACTCTAATCTTTTATACTCTCAAAGTACTGGTGTTGACGAGTATCTGCCAGTCACCAGTTTATGGCTGTTGCAACAGTGATACATGACTGTTGCAACGGTGATACATCACTGTTGCAATGGTGGTGCACGACGACTGTCGGCCTTCGACGACGTGCGATCTCAAAAACTGCCATTCTGCTTGAAGTATCTTGGATACATCTGCCATGCAACGGTATTCCCACCCATGCAGATGTGCAGTTAGCCAACTTCTGAGCACGGCTAAAAAATCATAAAAAGAACGACTGCCAATGCGGAGTGCGACATTTTTTGCGATTTCGATTTGCTTGGTCAAACAATCGTGTTGAAGATGTTGAAGCGCTGGACAGGCGAGTGACGTGTTTCAATACCGCCCTCTCTGCGGTTCCGATCCAGCGCTGCGACCAGCCATGTTCAGGTCAACTATATAAGGGCTTATTATAAAGATAATAATACGACACCTCGAGGACCATCCAGCTAAAGCATACTCCTTGATAATCCATATGATTTTCATTTAAATATGTGTAAGAAGCATCTTTAAACTGTACATACGTTTTGTATTAGTTTCAAATACAGTTAGTGTGTCCAGGAAATATGTTTGTGTATGTAAAAAATAGCGGAGCTACCCTCATTCTGCACGCGATTATTTTGTCCTCCCGCTTACTGTATTGCTGAACATTCAATATTGTTAAGTCTCCAGTTGGAATCTGTTGTTTGTTGCATTTTCTGTGTACCCTAATTTTCCCTTCTCCTGTTGATAATCTTTGTTCTGTCATCATAAACTCAGGACCGTTTCGAGCATAATATTGTATCTGGCAACCCATCAGACTGACACCCAAAACGCGTTCCTCCCAATTCCTATTACCGTATCTCGCGGCACGTCACTGTCTCCCCTTTCATTCCTTCAGTAGCCTGCATCACCGCAATAAAGGGCCCTCTCCCTCGACTTGGAGTGCCCCTTTCCCGTTGGAGTATCCCTTCCCCCTTTTGAAGTGCGCCATCACTCCCATTTAGCACCCCTTCCTCAATTCACGTGCTCCCTCCCCTCATCAAAACGCTCCTTTCCCCATCAAAGTATCCCCTTCCCTCATCAACAACATCAGTGCTCCTCTTCTCCCAATAGAGTGCCACATCTTTCCCTAATCAAGTGCCCCATCCTCATATTGAAGTGTCCATCTTCCTTCATTGAAGTTCCTCCTTCCCCCATTAAAGTACCTCCTTCACCCCCAATCCGCCTAGGTTCGGGCAGGCAGCCTCCGAAAGCGTCAGTCTCTAACGCCCTCCCTCAACGACCTTCAGAAAGGCATCGAGGTGGGTGACTAGAAATTCTGATCATGGTTCTGATTGTCAAAAGAAGAGGGATTGAAGTGCTGAGAGAGAAGGCGTCAGAGCACCGAGAAAAGAGGGTACCAAAGTGCCTGGAAGAGAGGTGGTTGAAGCTCCGAGTGGGGAGGCTTCAACGGCGGAATCGTGAGGTTTCGATGAACGAGAGGGAAGGTCTCCATAATCAAGAGGGGATGTTTTGACGGCCGAGTAGGGAGGTTTCGCTCCCGAAAGGGAGAAGTCACGACAATTGAGAATGAACGAAATCTACGACCGAGAACGAAGATCTCTACAGCCGGGAGAACAGATTCAACGGCCGATAAGAGAGGTTTTGAGGCCCAACGGTGAAGATATGGCCTCACCTCGTTGAGCGAACAATTTTTTCAACAATGAAGGATTCCTATTATTTATTCAATATGAAGGGAAAGGTTCGACCAACCTGCATCTACCGAAAAATTCATTTTATATTTTATCATTTGATCCTTTAAGCTACATTTCCTAAAGCACCTTTGTTTGCAGCCGTTCCTAGTTGAATGACCTCCATCACATTCCTCGTGATAACTCTTAATATGCCTTTCTAACTCTGTTATTCCACGATGTCTGCTTGTGTAGATAGTTTGCAAAGCAATGCCATGTAAATATTAGTCCCTTTGATGTTAATATGCTTAATATGATGATTGACATGTTGATTTGCCATGTAGACAAGAGTGAACTAGATGTTTATCACGGTTTTTATGTATACAATAGTTTCTGCTCGTTTTAATATAAATGCAGATTGCTTTACCTAATGTTGGTATCAGTAACCCGTTCACTATATTCATGATGCTGATTAATTCTCATTTACTTGTGTGTATCCTTGTTGATCAAAGCAGTCGAACAGATAAGTTTGAGCTCAAAATTGAATTAATCAACAACACAGGGTCCCTTTCACGTGTCTCGGCATCGCTTGAACGCTGCCTCCCCCCCCCCCCCTATCCTCCACTCCCCAGCTTTTTGCAGGAGCAGTTTCGTAACCAATGCTAAAATTTGAAAATGCCATCACAGGCAAATTCTATGCGTCAGAAGCTCAAGAAATGTAAGAGTATCAAAGTTTGCACAGTGTTGCAGAAAAGCACATCGGGCCGCATCAAAACTCATCCATTCACACAACCACTTTACACGCACGCTCATTCATTGGACGCTCTCTCGCTACTTCTACACTCATGTCTCTTCTAGATTTCACCACTGTTTCTTCGAGTTCAGTGCTCTCCGCATGAGATCCCAGGTGCTGGTAACCCTGGACTCCCTCCAATAACTCTGAATACAGGAGGACACTGACTCTGATCGCATACTCATCAATCGAACATCACTACTTTACATCCACCTTCGTTAACTCGTAGCTTCCTCCTCTCACGCACTCCATCAAACTCCGACACTAGTCTACACAACTTTTCCTCCGAGTTTGCCACTGTGCGGTATCATCCGCAAACAATAGTCGACTCAATTGATAACCCCACCCATTTGCTCGTACCAACTAAACCTCGACCCATTACTCGTGCTCACATCCATGACCACTCCGTCCATGTAGAAATTGAATAGCCAAGGAGACATAACGCAACTCAGAGTCGTACTTTCACTGGGAACCAAGCACTCGCCTCGCTGTGTACTCAGCCATGCTGCGTTGCAAACATTGAATCTCTGTACCGCTTCAAACCAATTCCCTCTAACTCCATACCAGCGCAACACCCTTCATAACGCATCGCTGTCGACCCTACCAAGGCATTTCCGCATCTATGAAGGCTCACAACACATCCTTTCTCTTCTCAAGGTAATTCTCTCAGACTTGTCTCACTGCAAAAACCTGATAGGCGTACCTTCTACCACTCCTGAAGCAACTCTGTTCCTTACAATCGAATCATTCATACTGTCTCAAATCCTCTTGATTACAACTCTCCCGTACAACTGACCGACATCACGCAACACATTGTGTTCATTTTTATATCCTTTACTCATATAGCGGAACAATGCAGGTACTGTGCTACACAATATGAACCGCGTCCGTCACAAAACACAAGTTCGGTAGCCTCGCCAGTCGCAACACCGTCCAGACCAAGGGTTTTCCCTGCTTGCATTGCCTCTACCGTCCCAGCATCTTTTCCTTAATAATGTTTTCAACGATTCTCACACCCAATCTGCCATCCGTGCATCATCACCCACAGCAACACTGTCAGCCTCCATGACATCCTCAAAAAATTTAAAAACTCAAAATGCTCAGCCTACCTCTTCCGTACATCACCTTTCTCCAACAACAACCGGCTGTTTACCTATTTTCAGAACATCATTGTTTTCCTCAGAATTCTTGCTCAACCGCCTACCCCACCTAGCGGAGGTGGCCCTCTTAGCTCTCCTCACCCCACGCTTCAGCCACTTTATCTTCTCACTATAGTGGTTATAGGCCACCACCGACTTCGCCCGCAACCACTCCTCAAAGGCTTTTCTCCTCTGCATCACTTCCAATTTAACCTCATTGTTCCACCACTCTCAAAAACCTTCTTCCTAAACCCACCCACTCGGCGTACATCTCACACATTTTCGACTTGTGTATTAGGAATGTGTATCATCCTCCTGGAAAATATCATGTCGTGCGTCTTGTCGGCATTTAGCGTCAGCTTGTTGGATGTAAACCAATTTGATGTGTGAACCAATTGATTATTCATATAAGTAATAGTATCATTGAAGTTTTTCCCGGTCGAATAAACTGTAGTATCATTTGCAAAAAGTACAAAGATAACCTGTCGCTAGTGTTGACAACGTCATTTAACGTCAGCTTGTTGGATGTGAACTAATTTGATATGTGAACCTATTGATTATTCATATTAGCAATAGTATCATTGAAGGAAGGAAGAGCGAAGGCCCAAGGATCGACCCTTGCGGAACTCCTATATTTAACGTTTTGGCAGATGATGATTGTTTATTCCAAGTCACTAGGTGCTTTCTATCAAGGAGATAACTTTTTATCCAGCTCTTATCAGGAGAGCACTGCGATGGATGCTGCTTCGGTCGTCTACGAGAAGATGTCCAATAACCCGAAAATCAAAAGGTCAAGAGACGAAGAGTCATCCGAAGACGACCGCGAGATATGCGACACCCTCTCGCCACAAAGCAAAAAGATTAGCAGCATCCCATAAGCCACAGCTTGCCTCGATCTGAGCGTTGAACGACTTCTGACCGTCTTAACTGCAACCGCACCCAGCGGAAACCGAAGTGAGACATTCAACCCTCAGCTAACATGCCCAACACCAGAGCATCTCACAAGTGAGAACGACCATCGCCTGCGCGAGGACGCGTTGAAAATCTTCCGAAACCACTGATCTGCTATGCATCGCACTCTACTCAAATATCCCAACGACTACTACTCAGCCCATCATAATGTTAAAAAAAAACTCCATAGGAGAGAAACGCGCTCGCTCAAGAAGCAAACACAAAGATCGTACTCCCTCGTTCTTCTCCTCCTACAGTAGCACTCACAGCCGAGAACGCAGTGAGTCTAGGAGATCATGTTCTACAGAAAGCGGACGCTCATGCGAACGCTCTCGCTCTAGGAGGACACCTGCGCCTCATAGACAAGAACACCACGAAAGTTCCTACAAACCACGCGACCGCTCCAGACAAACAAAATCTGGGCGTGAAACAGATCCGAAATGAACAAAAACACAATACTTCAGTGGAATCGCCAGGGACTTAGAAGCAAGAAATATGAACTATTATAGCTAATCGACACCCATAAGCCTTTGGTGGTAGGCCTCCAGGAGATCAAACTTCGTGACCCAGCCACCTTCACACCGTCGCGAAGATCACAATAATGTGACTGCACACGGCGGAGTGGCACTTATGATCCATCAAAGCATACCTCATCACCTCTTCCCTCTGAGGACAGAACTCCAAGCTGTCGCTGTGAAGACATGTTATCTCAAGACCTATTACAGTGGTCTCTATCTACTCGTCACGAAACCACGACCTCACGGAGGTACTAATGACCAATCTGCTTAACCAACTGCATCATCCCGTCTTCCTCCTTGGTGACTTCAACAGCTACCATGAAGTGTGGGGATGCGTGAGAACAGACCCAAGGGGAGTGATAATGGCCAACACCATAGACACTCACAACCTGGTCCTTCACAACGACGAACAACCCACACGGATCACCCTCGAAAGCGGAACCGCCATCGATTTATCAATCTGTTCCCCCACTTTAGCTCCCAACTCGTTCGGGGAGTCCTGCCTTCAACACCTGACGATGATCACAACCCCGTGATCATATCGCTCCTTACTAACCGAACGAACAATCCCGACGCACAGGAACTTCGATTCAACAACCGGAAAGCCAGCTGGGAGGAATACTCGACACATGTCGCATTGGACGATGTGGAGGGCCTTCCCGAAGACATTTCAGAGCACGACTCTCATACATCTATTCGAATAATTCCAAAGTGTAGCTACTGCATGCATTCCTCAATATGTACCCTCAACTTTTTTCCCAAAGCCTTGGTGGTGCCGGAGGTACAAGAAGCAAGGGATCGACGTGACAGGATGTGCGAGGCCTTCCGCCGCGCACGTTCCCCCAGGAACCGAGTAGCCTGGAAAAAAAGAAACTACCGTGTTCCGCAGACTTAGCGTGGAGAAGAAGCGAGAAAGCTGGACCCAATTAGTGAATACAATCAATCGAAACGCCCCTCTTTCCCAAGTGTGGGGAAAGTGCAGACGTATACAAGGTCACTCCGAGCGACCTATCCACATACTGTCGGACGAGACACTGTCTATTCATCATACGCAGACATCGCGGACAAACTAGCTCAGACTTTCAGCCAAATATCACATTCAACAAATTATACGGCTTCTTTCCAACAGGAAAAGATCCTAAGAGAAAGTAAGCATATCGACTTCACTTCCACAAATGAAGAATTCTACAACAGACCTTTCTCCATCCATGAACTACAATATGTGATTGACCACACTCGTGAAACCTCACCCGGGCCGGACCGAGTGCACATCAACATGATCAAACACCTTCCGGACAACGCTCTCCAGCACCTACTAAATGTGTTCAATACGCTGTATTCAAATTCATTCTTTCCCAACCAATGACGGGAATCCGTAATTATCTTGATACCCAAACCCGGATAATGTCACAGCGACCCACATAACTATCGTCCCATTGCCCTAACTAGCGTCTTATGCAAGACTATGAAAATAATAATGAGCTCACGCCTAGTCGACTACCTTGAAATGCATGCAGGCCTGAACAACATCCAGTGCGGTGGCCGTAAGCGTCACTCCACAACGGACCTCCTCGTACGATTAGAATCAGGCATTAGACAGGCCTTCGTCCGAAGAGAACATGTGATTTCCATTTTTTTTCGACGTTGAAAAAGCATACGACACTACGTGGAAATACGGAATCATGAAGTATCTCCACCGTATAGGTCTGAGAGGTCAGCTACCACTTTTCATCCACCAATTTCTACAAAATCGCACCTTCAGGGTCAAGGTTTGCGACACTCAGTCTTCGTCATATCCGCAAGAAATGGGCGTCCCCCAGGGAAGCGTCCTCAGTGTCACTCTTTTTATCCTCAAAACTGATCAGTTAGCCAACATTCTTCCCCGAGAAGGAAGACTGCTCTTATCACTATACGGACGACCTACAAATATGCTACAGACACCCCAGCCTCATAACAATTCAACATGAACTCCAGAAGTGCCTAAACCTAGTCGGGAAGTGGGCTTCCCTAAACGGATTCCGATTCTCGCTCTCTAAAACTTGAAGCATGCACTTTACCCTTGTGCCCGGCTTACACCTGAAACCAGCCCTAACGTTTTAGCATACGAAGAAACTATCAAATTCCTGGGTCTAATGTGGGACCCTAATCTCACCTGGCGACCGCACATCACAGCCCTGGCGACTCGCTGCAAAAGGTCGACAGGACTGTTCCAATCGGTAACGTCCCTGAAACTCGGGGCCGACATGGACACCGAAATGACGTTGTTCAGAGCAATGGTACGATCGCGCATGGACTACGGAGCCGTTGTCTACGGTTCAGCAGCAAAAACTACTCTCGACCCTCTCTTGACCATTGCAAACAATGCTTTGCGTATCACAACCGGTGCGTTCCGCTCCACCCCAATCGAATACCTTAACGTGCTCGCTAACGAATTTCCACTTCCGCTCCGGCGAGAAAAACTTACACTACAATACTACTTTAAGAATAGAAGTCTAATCAACAACCCAGCAATCAGTCACATCACCAACGTATCCGATAAGCGCCTTTTTGTTGTTAAAAAAAATATATGCCCACCGTTTTCCCTACGTGTGGACAACCTGCTGACCTCGCTCAACTTCAAGCGTAAAGCTATTAAGCCTTCATTTTCCTACCGAATCCTTCAAATTAACACACCAACATGGATGATCAACCCGCCACCGGTCAACCTAGACCTGCAAATCTACCCTAAAGCGACTACTCCAACCAACGCGTACCGGCAGGAATTCCTAAGACTACTCGAGGAAGAATATTTAGAGCACCGCCACATATACACTGACGGCTCCAAAACCGCAGACGGAGTGGGAGTCGCCGCTGTGTGCGGGGACACCCCACTCTCGGCCACCCTCCCACAAGAGGCCTCCGTGCTCTCTGCGGAGCTTTTCGCACTCGAACTAGCAATCTCAATTGCATAAACACATCGCTTCCCCAAATACGTCGTATTCTCAGACTGTCTGAGTGTCCTCACCCAGCCTAAAACACTGCACTACGAACACCCAGTTCTACGTATAATGCAGCACGTTCTCTTTGTGATGACCGAGACGGGTCGGGCAGTGGAATTCTGCTAGATCCCCGGGCACGCGGAAATAAGAGGAAACGAAGTTGCAAACTCGCTTGCTAAACTGGTATCTACTCACAAAGAACAATTTTTCGCATTTCATTACCGGGATTGGTTCCCTATCATCAACTCCCATAAAACATCCCGATGGGATGAAATGTGGCAACAGAGTGGACAAAAAAATGATTCCAGTCGAACACTCAGTCGGAGAATGGGAAACAAAGTAACAAAGTTCACCAACAGAAAAGACCAAGTGTTCATCAACCGCTTGTGCACGGGACACCCGTGGATAACTCACAACCACCTGAGAGATGTCGACGTAGGACCAAACGCGCCACCTTGCCCCAGTTGCCACCAAGTGGCTATCAGCGTGAAACACTTACTGATGGATTGCAACGCACGCGCGGCAGCCCGACGAGTGTTCTTAAATCCCCCGTGCAACCTACAAAGCCTAGTCACTGACCCAACCTACCGTAAAAAGCTTATTGCTTTCGGAAAACACACCGGACTATACGAAGCTGTCTAAACCCCAAACACCTGTGCAAGTGAGGGGGTTTCTCCTTCCATTACGCACTGAGATAACAATATATTTACGAAGAATCGCGTTAACTCTTTACTCTCTTGTACGCGTTAGTATGCGAACATGCCACAATTGAAATATGTACTAACTTCATCTTGACAAGACTAATATTTTCGCACGCAAGGCCGTGCAAACACACCTGAATCAATGACGGTCGCGCCCTACGTGGGAGCTTATTATGACTCACGTTGAGGCTCCGGTAGATAAGGCTCAAATCAAATCAAAACTCAACTGCTCTGATCTATTTCGGAGTGGGAGCTGCCGATGTGTGTGGGGCAATCTCACCTTTGGCTATCATCCCACAAGAAGCCACTATATTTTCTACTGAGTCACACGCACACAAATATGAGAAACTCGATTATCAAAATCTTCCGCCTCCCCAAATACATCATCTTCTCAGACAGTATGAGAACACGACCTCCTGACATTGTCCGGAGCAGCTCAAGCGGTCAAGTTCTGCTGAATCTCTGGTAATGCGGGTATAAGGGGATATGTGCTCGCTGATTCCTTACCATAACTGACTTGCACTCGTCAAGAACTTGATATCACCATACACTACTGAGATTGGGTCGCTATCATGAGCCCTCTTATAACATCCTATTGGAACGATTTGTGGCAACAGAACCGGCAAGAAATTCTTGCAATCAGGAGCACTCGGTAGGAGAATAAAAACAAAGTTTTATAACAGGAAAAAAAAACATATGTGCATCAATCGCATGTGCACAGCGTCTTCAAGGATAACTCACAATCATCTCATGAACGCAGACATTGGACCGTTCTCACCATCCTGTTCTTTCTGCCACTAGGGGACTTACTGCATGAAACACCCACCTACTGATGGAGTGCAACGCTCTTGCGGCAGATCGATGAGTTCTCTTAAATCTCCCTTTCAAGCTGCAAAGCCTACTCACGAATTCCACTTTCAGGAAAAGGCTAATTGCTTCCGATTGACGTAGTGTAAATATCAAATAGCAGTACAAACGAAATAATTCTTAACCCATACAATGAACTTTGGTCCATTAATCTGAAGGCCTCAAACAATGATGAATATTAAGGGCAAAATTTCATTTGTTTTTCGTATAAAGAAAATAAAATATTATTATTGTTTGCACTAGCTTACATTCATGCCACAGTTAAAAATAATCAATCATTTTTGTTGCAGTGAAGTTATTGTTTCCGCCCCTACGAGAGTTCGTACCTGTCGGAATTGAGGGATTTCACTAAGGCTTGAGTCAGAGCTCCGCTGAATAGGAGTCCCATTATCTAATCTTATCTAATCTAACCCTGCAGCCTGGCACTGTGGACACAGAGGTTGACTGGTGGGCTAAATTCTACGCTTCATGTCTGGATGCCCAACGTTGCGGCACCTATCTCTCCAAGGGGTGAGTCAACTGACAGAAAAGTGCTTTATCAGTCATTGACTCTCAGACGCAGTCCAACGAGTTAATTCATCTAACGGGCTACGGTTTAACTAGTATATTTATAAAATAGTTAACCTTCAATCATTGTTCTTATATCGTTTAATTCAGTGCTGAGATGGCTTGTGGTTCGTCTTCCATGATCCCGTTAATAACATATTGACATATTGGCTTTATCTTACAAATATTCGAAATATGTTTCGGTTTTACAAGCTCTCCATTCTCTTTCCCTGAAGGTACGAGAAGCTGGATGTGCTGAGCTGTCCCCTGGAGCAGGCCCCTCGTTATTCAGGCTTCACAGACCTGATCAGCAGCATCCCTCTGATGCGGGGTCATGGAGCCTCGGCTACGCAAGTTGGAGAGTTTAAGGTGGGTGACCCGCGACTGAATATGTGTGAAGGATGGCGAACATAAACAAGGGTATACTTATTGTGGAGGCTGTGTTATGGGTGAGAGTTGCTGAAATACATGCACAACATTGTTTGAAAGATCAGCTTTTAATGAGTTCCAATGCGGTAGAGCGAATAATATAGAAAAACGTTTTCGCAAAAAACGTACAAAGGTCTGTAACGTGATAGTAAAAAATGTAAACGGGTTCGAAATGATACCAAGACTGCGTATTTTTGTTTCCCAGGGCACCTTCCGCCTGTACCAGCTGCCATCCTCATCTGGCCCTAATCCGCCCCGGTTCCTGTCGTCTTATCCCTCACCCGCCCCTCAAGAAGTGGTGGCTAGAGTATACGTTATCATCGCCAAGGACCTGGCCCCCAAAGATGCGGGAGGTTCCTCAGACCCTTACATCGTCGCCACCCTCGGGAAGCAAACGCGCTCCAGCGTTAAGGAGTACAGACCCAACTCTCTCAACCCCATTTTTGGACAGTGAGTGAAGTATCGGGACACTGAATATCTTGATTCGAAGTATGTGCCAAGAATTCTGGCCACAACATCCATCTTTGAAGGGTTGAGTTTTGGTAGAGCGCGCGATTCCATGAGAGGACTGTGAGGAGCGTCACGTCTCCAGACACTCTCCCTCATCTTGATGATGTGGCACGGTTCCATGAGAGGACTGTGAGGAGCGTCACGTCTCCAGACACTCTCCCTCATCTTGATGATGTGGCACGGTTCCATGAGAGGACTGTGAGGAG
>SDVV010015179.1:0-14596 GCA_016164225.1 Gammarus roeselii
CGTCCAATCATTGTGATGCTCGGACACAGGCCGGACCAGGTGTTTGTCCGTCCGATAATTGTGATGCTCGGCCACAGGCTGGACCAGGTGTTTGTCCGTCCAATCATTGTGATGCTCGGACACAGACTGGACCAGGTGTTTGTCCGTCCAGTCATTGTGATGCTCGGCCACAGGCTGGACCAGGGGTTTGTCCGTCCAGTCATTGTGATGCTCGGCCACAGGCTGGACTAGGTGTTTGTCCGTCCGATCGTTGTAATGCTCGGACACAGGCTGGACCAGGTGTTTGTCCGTCCAATTATTGTGATGCTTGGACACAGGCTGGACCAGGTGTTTGTACGTCCAATTATTGTGATGCTCGGACACAGGCTGGACCTGGATTTTGTCCGTTCAATCATTGTGATGCTCGGACACTGGCTGGACCAGGGGTTGTTCGTCCAATCATTGTGATGCTCGGACACAGGCCGGACCAGGTGTTTGTCCGTCCGATAATTGTGATGCTCGGCCACAGGCTGGACCAGGTGTTTGTCCGTCCAATCATTGTGATGCTCGGACACAGGCTGGACCAGGTGTTTGTCCGTCTAGTTATTGTGATGCTCGGCCACAGGCTGGACCAGGTGTTTGTCCGTCCAGTCATTGTGATGCTCGGCCACAGGCTGGACCAGGTGTTTGTCCGTCCAGTCATTGTGATGCTCGGCCACAGGCTGGACCAGGTGTTTGTCCGTCCGATCATTGTGATGCTCGGACACAGGCTGGACCAGGTGATTGTCCGTCCAATCATTGTGATGCTTGAACACAGGCTGGACCAGGTGTTTGTCCGTCCAATCATTGTGATGCTCGGCCACAGGCTGGACCAGGTGTTTGTCCGTCCGATCATTGTGATGCTCGGACACATGCAGGACCAGGTGTTTGTCCGTCCAATCATTGTGATGCTCGGACACAGGCTGGACCAGGTGTTTGTCCGTCCAATCATTGCGATGCTTGGTCACAGACTGGACCAGGTGTTTGTCCGTCCAATCATTGTGATGCTCGGCGACAGGCTGGACCAGGTGTTTGTTCGTCTGATCATTGTAATGCTCGGACACAGGCTGGACCGAGTGTTTGTCCGTCCGATCATTGTAATGCTTGGCTACAGGCTGGACCAGGTGTTTGTCCGTCCGATCGTTGTAATGCTCGGACACAGGCTGGACCAGGTGTTTGTCTGTCCAATCATTGTGATGCTCGGACACAGGCTGGACCAGGTGTTTGTACGTCCAATCATTGTGATGCTCGGACACAGGCTAGACCTGGATTTTGTCCGTTCAATCATTGTGATGCTCGGACACTGGCTGGACCAGGTGTTTGTCCGTCCAATCATTGTGATGCTCGGACACAGGCCGGACCTGGTGTTTGTCCGTCCGATAAATATGATGCTCGGCCACAGGCTGGACCAGGTGTTTGTCCGTCCAATCATTGTGATGCTCGGACACAGGCTGAACCAGGTGTTTGTCCGTCCAGTCATTGTGATGCTCGGCCACAGGCTGGACCAGGAGTTTGTCCGTCCAATCATTGTGATGCTCGGACACAGGCTGGACCAGGTGTTTGTCCGTCCAATCATTGTGATGCTCGGCCACAGGCTGGACCAGGTGTTTGTCCGTCCGATCATTGTGATGCTCAGACACATGCAGGACCAGGTGTTTGTCTGTCCAATCATTGTGATGCTCGGACACAGGCTGGACCAGGTGTTTGTCCGTCCAATCATTGTGATGCTCGGCCACAGACTGGACCAGGTGTTTGTCCGTCCAATCATTGTGATGCTCGGCGACAGGCTGGACCAGGTGTTTGTTCGTCTGATCATTGTAATGCTCGGACACAGGCTGGACCGAGTGTTTGTCCGTCCGATCATTGTAATGCTTGGCTACAGGCTTGACCAGGTGTTTGTCCGTCCGATCATTGTAATGCTCGGCCACAGGCTGGACCAGGTGTATGTCCGTCCGATCATTGTATTGCTCGGACACAGGCTGGACCAGGTGTTTGTCCGTTCGATCATTGTGATGTTCGGATAAAAAGTTTACATGACGTGGGAACATCATCCAAAAGTTCTTGTGGTGTACTATTGTATAATTTACATTTTTTTTTACTTATATATGATTTTTCCATCTGTATCATTTTTTTTTTGCGCGTGCTGTCATAAAAATTAAAAATACAATTACATGCATGGCATCACATCGGAGGAGAGGTATTGTAGAATTCTACAACTACGTTGAATTTTTTCTGGATTCAAAAGATGAGAGTCGTAAAATTAAATTTTGAAATAATCCAAAAATCTCGAAATTCCCTCTTCTCTATCAGTTATGATATCATAGCACGCAAAACTACAGTTGGAATATCTTTTGGGTTATCTATATTTTGTTTATTGTTTATTGCCCAATAGTTTTGAAGCGATCATTGCATGGAATAAATCGGTCAAAGGCTCTTCTGAAGAGAACAATGATAGAATTTTACTTTTAAATATCGTATATTGAACGTTGTAGAAGGCGCTTCCTTTCATTGAATGAGCTTACTGAGTAATATAAAACAAGTTGCTTCTTTTTCAGTTTTTAAGTAATCATGACATAATTTAAATATATCTGGAGTATTGTACTACAATGATCTTGCAACAAACTATCCATTTTGTATCAGTGCATAGCTAATGTAATATAAGGAATTACCCATTGATAATAAGCACAGCTAAACGGCTACTCACAAAAGCAGAAAATGAGCTAAATTTAAAAATTGTTCCCATTCAAGAAAGTTAACTGTCCTTATCAAAGCCCTACTTGGATAATTGGGGATGGTATTTGGTCCCTCTGGTGGAGCATCTTGTCAAGGGCTATATACCGTTGATAACTTCCGTTGAGGTTTTTCAAGAGTGATAGTATAAGAAAAAGGTTACAATCAGATGCACCTGCTGCAGTATCCTTGTGTCAAAATCATATATTGGATGAACGAATTGCAGTTGATTTCGGTTAAGCGGCAAAGTATATTGGAAAAAAAATGGACACTTTCTATAGGTCGTGATTTAGACCAGATGTCTTTCAAACGGTATCCAGGAATCATGGGAGAATTACACATTTGATAATATGTAGGGCCTTGCTCACGCGTTACTTCACAATAAACAAGCTAAAACAAAGTAGCCTGGCTACAACCCCGCCCGCCCTCCACGGAGAGGACATCTGCAACACAGCCTGCACAAACGGCTCGTAATTACAGCAAAATAGCGTTGATATTTTTTTTGTTACTTCAAAAGAACATTACAACGGAGATCTGATGAAAAAAAAACTAAATATTCCCTGTGAAGAACCATTATTCTAATAAAGAAAAAAATGCGTATCGCCTAGGCTAAGAAGCATTGAGATTCAAAGCTCAGCCCCACCAAACTTCAACTAACAGCTCGGCCCCATCAAATGCCGATCAAGAGCTCCGACCACCCAAACCAGCTTTAGGGCTTGGCCGGTGGCCGCCCAGCGCTGCTCACGAGAGCGGCCCGCCCAACGTTGATCAAGAGCTCGGCTTATCCAACGTTTCTAAAGATCTTGGCCCACCCAGCGTTGCTTAAAAGCTCGCCCCACCCCTCGTTGCTCTATAGTTTGGCCCACCTAACGCTGCTGAAGAGCTCGGCCCACCCAAACATGCTCAAAAGCTCGGCCCGCCCAAAACAATTTGAGAGCTTGATTCAAAATGGCGCCGCCACAGAGCTCGGTTTCGCCCAACGTCAGTGGAAGAATCGGTCTCGGCCAATGTTGCTCAAGAGCTCTGCCGCACCCGAAGCCTGTTCAGAGATCAGCTCACACAAAAGCACCTAGAAACTTGGTCACACCAAAGCCGGTCGTGAGCGTGGCCCCACCAATTTTTCTGACATTTCACCACTCACTCCTTCCCACGGGATGACACTTTCGGGCTTTGCTCTTTGCCATGCAAATCCATCCCGCCACCCAACCTAATGCAGCTACGTTTCATCCTCGGGAAGTGGGTAGACAAGCTGGGTTACTGTAAACCATCAAACCGTCAGGAACGCTCTGTCCTTTCCTTTCAGACGGAAAATGTTCTCACCGTCTGTAATATAATTAGAGAAAGTCTCAAAACTATGCGATAATCGTCCTGGTCTGGAAATTTGAATATAACCTGGCCGTAGTTAGAATTGTGATTAATTTTCTTCCTTTACTCAAATCACTGTACATCGTTTGAGGATTGCTCATAATCAGATTCTATCTAAATATCTCAGGTACAAAATAATGTAAAGTTATTCTGCCAGACAACTTATCACTATGGAAGGGCCCTTCAAAATGTCTTGTGACTTGCTACCCTGATGAAATACATCCCATGAAGTTCTTTTGGATAGCAGTTCATCGGGAAGTTTGGGAGACATAAATCCATTTACGGTCAAATGGGATGAGATACCCCGGACCACGGCGAAATGTCTACCTTCGGCGATAGTAAAGATGGGCCGATGCTTCCCTCTGTCCATTTGAATAGAAATATAGTGTTAAAAATAACGAAATATTTTCCAGGTTAGGTATCCTATGTTCCATAATATCTAATTTACCTTCGAAGAAATCCATCTTCAAATGAAACTACGACTAGAAATGACCAATTTACAATCAAAAGTAAAATCCAAGAAAATTAACAAAAATTGTCTGAAAATATTTAGTCAATTTTAAACAATATTGAACATAATTACGGAAACTTCATATGTGACCACAATATTTTAGTGCTGCCATTGGCGACTCAGGACGAGAACTGTCGATTATGAATTATTTTCAGTTACTTCAGCGCAATGTTGGACGATGAAAGCCGCAACGCAGGAAAAAACGATCAAGACCGACGTGCTTGGGTGAGATCATACAAGCTTCAGTATCTTCAAACAATATTACAGATCCCTATTATGTTGACCGTCTTTTCAGCGTCTCATCTGACAGATGCAAAGGAACGATTTCCCTGCAACGCTGTCCAATGACGGCTCATCAAAGTATCACGGCCGCTATTCAGCCTATCAATAGCTAATCAAAGCCTCATAGAGCCCACCCATAGATAATCAGGAGCATCATAGAGCCCACCAATTAATAATCATTAGCCCCATAGAGCCCACCAAAAAATAATCATAAACACCATATAGCCCACCAATAAATAATCACGAGCACCATCCAACCCATCAATTAGTTATCAAGAGTACCATAGAGCCCACCAAGAGATAATCACGAGCACCATCGAACCCATAAATTAGTAATCACGAGCACCATAGAGCCCATCAATGGATAATTTGATGGCAATTACAATAACATCCAATCCACTCTTCAGATGATTGATTTTCAGAAAAATCCCGCACAGACACATGTCCTCGTCTCGTCCTCTACTATCTGCCTACAATCCGAAGGGCTTCGTCGCAGGGTCCCTCACCAGCTGTCTCCAGCCAAGGATCCCTAACCAGCCTCGTCACGTCATTAATTAAAGGGAGCCCGTTTCGTCTCTCTTTTGTCCCAAGATGTTCATCCCTCTACTGTCCCAAGATGGGATTCCTACGACAAATTTCTTCTTTCTAATTTTGCTAAGACAAAGGTATCTTCTCACCACAGAAAAGGATCCTGTCTCCACGAGTGGCGCGTCCTAAAGGATTAATGACCGTGGCTGTCACGGCTGTCACGGCCTCGCGGGTCACTGTACTGGCCCTAAGAAGATAAATTGTGTCCTTCTCAACGACACTTTGACTGTGAAAAACGACCCTCATTTGTCTTCCGCTCTTCTCCTTGCGGTCTAATTTGATGTTTGATCTTGAAATTATGCACAAAGTGTAATTACATATGGAAGAGGGTAAAATGTTCGCTTCTGTTCTCGGACTCTTGGGGGGAGGGGCGAGTGTAGGGATGAGTTGTTTCCTGATAAGTGGTATTGCTTCACTAATAGGAGAGTTTCAATTTGTTGCAGTGGAATTAAAAAAAAACATTAGGCCTACACCAGGTTTAGCAATGCATCATATCTTTATTTCCATCCAATTCAGAATTACCTTATTTTTCATTCATCAATCATATAAACAGCACAGAACTGATGTACTTTTTATACAAGCTAATTACAGCTAACAAATAACAAGCGAAAGTAAATACCAACCAGAAAATTGGTTGCAATAGTAATTCATGCCCGTCAGAGGGCCCCATCATCGCATCTGCCATTCACTCATGGCGATGCCTGAGACTGGCCAAATGGACCAGTGTTTAATGAATTACAATTTGCTGCTTTAACTAACGCACTTTGTTTGCAGCTCAGTCCGTGGTGCCAACCAGCGCCACCGAACTATCAAATAATGTTCGCTGTGGCAGCAGGACGGGAACTTCATAGCGATTGGTAGCCAATGCCGCGCAACCCAGTGCGCGTCCACTGGAAAATTGAACGCATCCCCGGAAAATATCAGTAATGACTCCCACGCACGCATGGACGCGAGGTGCACACCTGGTGGTGAGGACTGTGGTGGAGGCTGTGACGGGAAACATCATTAGTGGCACCCCCGTTGGGCGCATATCGTGCATTGGCGGTGTAAGGGAGTGACTGGAGTGGTTGCAGAGCCGGAAAACATTATTGTGTTGCTAAAATTCGAAATGATCACATCCACTGTAAAAGTCCGAGTCAATATATATGGATTGGATTTTCCTTAAAAATTCCTATTTTGTAGTTCATCGTATGAAGAATGTCTGAATTTCACCAATGCTATTGTTGATACCACACAGAACCGGTCCGAATAATGCTCATCTCGGCTCTTGCTCCTCTCGGCTCTACAGCGCACAATCCCAGAATGTACGGCAAAGATGCTGCTCACCGTCATTGATAATCAGCGCCGTGCGTGCAATGCAACTCGGCACTAATGTACGTCAGAGACCACTGCCAGATTATTATTGCTAATCAGCGCCGTGCGTGCAATGCAACTCGGCACTAATGTACGTCAGAGACCACTGCCAGATTATTATTGCTAATCAGCGCCGTGCGTGCAATGCAACTCGGCACTAATTTACGTCAGAGACCACTGCCAGATTATTATTGCTAATCAGCGCCGTGCGTGCAATGCAACTCGGCACTAATTTACGTCAGAGACCACTGCCAGATTATTATTGCTAATCAGCACCGTGCGTGTAAAATGCGTACAGGGATATCCATTTACATACGGGAATTATTTCAATACTGAAATAAA
Source organism: Gammarus roeselii (assembly GCA_016164225.1). Lineage (NCBI taxonomy): Eukaryota > Metazoa > Arthropoda > Malacostraca > Amphipoda > Gammaridae > Gammarus > Gammarus roeselii. The sequence goes on from SDVV010015179.1 coordinate 7,190, forward strand.
CAGTGAGCCGGTCAGGCTCTTTAAAGTCAGTTCAGCAAAATCCCTTCTCGCAAGTAACTGAGCAAGCTTACCAGGAAGAACAAACCTTATAGGACAATAATGTACAGTTTACTTGGCTTTCAAGACTTTCGAAAGATTAGTTTCCTCTCGCTGATCACGATTGGCTGCCAGGACCAGGTCCCTGAGCCAATCTCGGTCTCCTTATTATTGCCAACTTTTACGAGGAACTTATAGCAGAAGTTAGTAATAGCTAAGGCCTCGTCTCATGTAAGGATTAGATTAGATTAAAGGTTCCAGGTAAGGGGGGCGATGCTTCGTTGGTCTAGAGCTGCCTGTGATTACATACAAGGGTCGGTGCGGGCTGGAGGTCCAGGTAAGGGGGCGATGCTTCGTTGGTCTAGAGCTGCCTGTGATTACATCCAAGGGTCGGTGCGGGCTGGAGGTCGAGGTAAGGTTGGTCTAGAGCTGTCTGTGATTATATACAAGGGTCGGTGCGGACTGGGGGTCCAGGTAAGGGGGGCGATGCTTCGGTGGTCTAGAGCTGCCTGTGATTACATACAAGGGTCGGTGCGGGCTGGGGGTCCAGGTAAGGGGGGCGATGCTTCGTTGGTCTAGAGCAGCCTGTGATTACATACAAGGGTCGGTGTGGGCTGGGGGTCCAGTTAAGGGGGGCGATGCTTCGTTGGTCTAAAGCTGCCTGTGATTACATACAAGGGTCGGTGTGGGCTGGAGGTCCAGGTAAGGGGGGCAATGCTTCGTTGGTTTAAATCTGCCTGTGATTACATACAAGGGCCGGTGCGGGCTGTTGGTCCAGGTAAGGGGGACGATGCTTCGGTGGTCTAGAGCTGCCTGTGATTACATACAAGGGTCGGTGCGGGCTGGGGGTCTAGGTAAGGGGGGCGATGCTTCGTGGGTCCAGAGCTGCCTGTGATTACATACAAGTGCCGGTGCAGGCTGTTCAAAAGCAACAAACGTGAGCGGCATTACAGGCATGAGGGTTGGATCAGGTTGTAAATGGAATATATTTTGTTATGATTTACAATGAATGATTTACAATGAAGGCAGAATGCTGAAACTTTCAAGGAGCAATGTCATGGCCTCTACTGGCAGAATGCTGAAGCTTTCAAGGAACAATGTCATGGCCTCTACTGGCAGAATGCTGAAGCTTTCAAGGAACAATGTCATGGCCTCTACTGGCAGAATGCTGAAGCTTTCAAGGAACAATGTCATGGCCTCTACTGGCAGAATGCTGAAGCTTTCAAGGAACAATGTCATGGCCTCTACTGGCAGAATACTGAAGCTTTCAAGGAACAATGTCATGGCCTCTACTGGCAGAATGCTGAAGCTTTCAAGGAACAATGTCATGGCCTCTACTGGCAGAATGCTGAAGCTTTCAAGGAACAATGTCATGGCCTCTACTGGCAGAATACTGAAGCTTTCAAGGAACATTGTCATGGCCTCTACTGGCAAAATGCTGAAGCTTTCAAGGAACAATGTCATGGCCTCTACTGGCAGAATACTGAAGCTTTCAAGGAACAATGTCATGGCCTCTACTGGCAGAATACTGAAGCTTTCAAGGAACAATGTCATGGCCTCTACTGGTGACACCACGGAAAAACCACCCAGGGAGCTGAAGGAAAGGTAATGAGCTATGCTGGCCGTTGTTGTTGCTTGCATCAGCACATGTTGACATTGGAAACATAATAAGAATATGTGTCTGAAGACATGATTGGGAACATCAATACAACATAAAATTAAAACATTTTGAGCACCGTAAAAAAACATTCCAAAAATTCTAAGCTCCTCCTAATGGTAACCGCTGCATAGCCTGTTTTCATGTATTAATGCAGTCAACAAGTGCCCATGATCAGTAATACGATAAATTGGGCATTAGCCTCTTTGAGGGGCGAATAATCGTTTAAGGGTAAATAGGATACTGGGACAGTGACTTAACAAATCGGGTGTTTCCTGAGATGAAAATGCAGGAGGCATTTTCCCACAAATTCAATTGACATTTTTGTTGTCATGACATTTACACGTATTTCATTTTTTTTCTATTACTCCAATTTGCACTATGCCGCCATCAACTCACCCGAAAAAATAGGCGAATGATCTGATCTGAGCCTCCCAGCACCTATGGTGTACCCAAAAGCAACAATACCGACTGATGGCCTGCTGCGTTTACTGGCCGACTCCCTTCCTGCCTCCTTGTCTTATTTGGTAAAGCTGAGCCAGTCCAGCTACTTTATAAATACGGCTAAATAAATATGAACTTCGGAGTTGAACATTTTTATATCGGTTACTCTTACAACAGGATGACATGCTGAAGGGATTAAGTCATCCATGTTGGTGTTTGTTTTAGTCTGCGATAGGTTTCGGTGTGGCCGTAATCAGTATTGACACGACGTGGTTATTTTTGGTTGGCTCACATTATGTCGGTGCTGAAATGTTTGCACTCATTAGGCTCCTCGCTTATGAAAACCTACGATCACCGGTATCCTGTTTGAATCCAAATGTTTTTATGTCAATGATAAATTCTCCTTCCCCTTCCATGCAGTGGAAGACACTCTACAGACTACGTCTTCTCCTTCTCTTCTATCGTGGCTTGTTTCTCAATGCAGTATTTAATATCAGCGTCGCCCAAATGCATCAGTCACAGGTTATTGGAGCAGCCTCAGACATGTTGCCAATAATTTACAGGGCCCAACTCGTACCGCCCGATATTGGGGAGTTCCTGCTCTGCAGAAAGAAAGGGCGCAGGCACACCTGATCATATATTTCATATACGTTCTCAGAGTTAGGTAAGCGATACATTGTACTCTAGATCGTTTACATTAAACTTGTTTGCTGTATTCAAGTGCACGTCGATCAGCTAGTAAAGAGCAGACTGGTTATCTGATGTAATTATTGTGGCGCTCTTTGAATTTCAAGGTCGATTCTGTTTGAATCGACCTTAACATGCGTCCATTCCCAAGTAATTTCTCTTATTTACCACTAGATGCTGATGATGTATTACTTGTCTCCTAGATGCTGATGATGTCTTATTGACCACTAGATGCTGATGATGTCTTATTGACCACTAGATGCTGATGATGTCTTATTGACCACTAGATGCTGACGATGTCTTATTGACCACTAGATGCTGATGATGTCTTATCGACCACTAGATGCTGATGATGTCTAATTGGCCACTAGATGTTGATGATGTCTTATTGATCACTAGATGCTGATGATGTCTTATTGACCACTAGATGCTGATTATGTCTTATTAGCCACTAGATGCTGATGATTTCTTATTGACCACTTGATGCTGATGATGTATTATTGACCACTAGATGCTAATGATGTCTTATTGACCACTAGATGCTGATGATGTCTAATTGATCACTAGAAGCTGATGATGTCTTATTGACCACTAGATGCTGATGATGTCTGACTAGATGCTGATGATGTCTTATTGACTCCTAGATGCTGATGATGTCTAATTGACCACTAGATACCGATGATGTCTTATTGACCACTAGATGCTGATGAAGTTTTATTGACTTGATGCTGATGATGTCTAATTGACCACTAGATGCTGATGATGTCTTATTGACCACTAGATGCTGATGATGTCTTATTGACCTCTATATGCTGATGATGTCTTATTGACCACTAGATGCTGATGATGTTTTATTGACTAGATGATGATGATGTCTTATTGACCACTAGATGCTGATGATGTCTGATTACCACTAGATGCTGATGATGTCTTGTTTACCACTAGATGCTGATGATGTCTTATTGACCACTTGATGCTGATGATGTCTTATTGATTCACTGTCATGCACCATCGCCTGCACATATGTTGTGGTGGGTGATGTGATGAGAGCTGATAACATCGTTATGTGAAGTATTCCATATCCAACTCAAAGTGTGTATTTTGTGGGCGTAATTGGAGAGGAAGACGAGTTCTCCAAACGGAACATAAAATATTGCAATGTTCAACCCGCTAAGAAATGATTTGTATCCAAATCGATATCCATTGATTCATGATAGAGTAGACACGCTGATGCAGTCATCAAATATCTATTCACTTATTCATCCTGGATGTGGAGCATCAATTTCCTACGCTCTGTTGTACTGTTTTTCGTGTAACCTAAATATTATTAGCAAAGTCAATTTTTTTCCTACAAAATAAGGTGAGAAGTTGCTGGGGAAAGGAGAGTTCGTTCAAACTTAGTAATAAAAAAACACTCGTCTGGGAACTTCGACACACCCTTTGTGAATGGTTGCCTGAAGTTAAAGTGGTATTACGTGCTGAAAGCTCCTGGTGCTTTGAAATGAACATGAGCCATAATGCACACGGAGAGTGAACGTAGCTCGGAGCGTCATCTTCTTCATGGCGTAACGTAGCTCGGAGCGTCATCTTCTTCATGGCGTAACGTAGCTCGGAGCTCCATCTTCTTCATGGCGTAACGTAGCTTGGAGCTCCATCTTCTTCATGGCGTTCATAGCTGTATTTGTGGTCACGTGTGCGCCAACTACGTTTACGCATATCATAGATGATTCCTCAGCACATTGCATTCACACCTCTTTTTATTGTGCAATTTCTTAGGTAGAGTACCGATACTAATAGAAATCTTAATAATTTTTAACGAATTGGTCTGCATTGTTCGAATGTAAGTACTGTGATATAAACCCTCATATGGTGAAGTGATTTTCTGAAAATGCATTGCTCGCTTCCTTCATTCGCATAAATTATCCCCTGCAGAATTTTCCTTTCGCTACTTCTCATGCTATGATTTGTTATGCCCTTGCAGTTGGAGTAACGGCAGCATGGATATAAAACAAAGTATAAACAATTCTACGCTGGGCTTAGTGCTCCACGCTGGTAAGGGACAAGTTCAGCTAAAGTATGAGCTGGTGCATTGGAGTTCGTATTCGTATTCTGCCCGCTCCAGCTTAGGAGATGTTGTCGTAGTGTTATTATCAGCTGTGGTTGATATCAAATTTGTTAACAGTGGGCCAGTGTTGATAAATTTGTTATCGAAAAAAAGATTTGAATAAATTTTCTTCAACCCTCACCAGAAAAGGTTCATCCCTCATCCCTCACGAAAACTCCCTGTTGGTTGGATAGCTGGGGAATGTGTCATCGCTTTGCAGCACACTCTTTTGCGTGCCTTCATCTCAATGATGATAACTGAGATATTGTTTACTATTAATCTTGCCTCTTGCAATGTACGGGAAATGTTCGTGTGTACGACAAGAAATATTCTCAAAATTACACAATGAATTATTCATATGCATGTCATCCGAATAAGTGTCAACCCTTGTTTCCTGTATCCAGGGTGGTACATCAGCAGAGCTCACTAAGTGGAGATTGGGACTTATTGATTGGGATCGTCAGCACGACGAGGAAGCATATAAATGACACGAAGGGTTGGTGATCCGAAGGATAAGTGGCACGAAGTGGATGAGGAGAGGGAATATTGAGATGGCCATGGTTAACAAGTGTATCAATGAGGCTAAGACACAAGAGATCGGAATAATGGTTCCCAGTTAATAGCTGGATTGGTATTCATGGTAGTCGTTTGCACTAAGGATAGAGAAGTATTCCACTCGCCCAAAATACCGCGGTGTGTATGCAAAGGCTCGAACATTTAACCAACAGCATCAAAAAAGGACATTGCAACAGGACACGCCTTCTATCGGCCACTGCTTTTTTATCCCATGCACCAGCAGATTTTCGTCGAATTTAATTTGCATTCTCCCGGTCTCAAAAATATTTTTAGGGTTCAATAATAAAGACTCAGTCCAATAACACACTAGGTATGGATCAATTGATTTATGCATTGCTTGAATTGTTGACTCGTTATCATTTGGTTAAACAATAAACATTTGAGAATAACAATTATATGTAATGCGTATCTGAGAAAGCAGCTGCGGATCAAACTTTCCATCTGTTTGACTACTTCAAAACAACGATTACAAATAATACAATGATGATGCTGAACTAAATGTACTGTAGTACAGTAATTGCCTCACGTTCGGCATGTTGATTTAACTTGATGCGTTATGGACGAAACAGTGCACACTGACCCTCACATTAAGCATTGAATACGTTCTGTGGGCACAACAATTTTGTGACCTCGTACGACATACCATCTGCTCGTATTACTTTAAGTGTTATTGTATCGTATTTACGGAAATTTGTATCGAAGCGCAAGGTACACAGTACGTCTCATGAAAAGATATACTGTATAGTTTAAAATTAATTATCTCTGTCGAATATCTTTTCAGAATAACCTTCCTATTACCGCAGTAATTACAATAACCGCCTCTAACAGCCAACTGGATAAACACACAAACACAATTTCTTCACTCGAATTCCAAATCTGGTCAATTCGATTGGTTCCTTTATGTTTTTATTGTATGTGTACATAGATTCTGGCATCGGATTTTTTTTCCCAATCATCATTGAATCAGGATTTTTTCTAGCCTTCCCTCATATGTTCTAAACTTCCCTTGATACGGTTCGAAACAGGTAAAAAGTTTGGAAAAGAAGTAGTTTGTTACGAAAGATTGATTGTAACAATCTTTTCAAAGTATCACACTATCGCTTCTTTACGATAAAAACTGTGATACCATATGTACTTTTTCTGAAACGACATTGCATCATTTATTGGTTACTGATCACTAATACCAAGAAATGATGATACTATTCACATGATCAACCTGTCACCCCACCACCTCGCACTCAACCTGTCACCCCAACACCTCCCATATTTGAGCCTCATATCACCCAACCCTCAAAGCCAACACAGCCTCTCGCCACTGGAACTTACATCACCCAGCCCCTAAAGCCAACGACTCGACGATTCGATGCGGCCTTTTGGCTGCTTGGGGTAGATACGGAGCTGCACAAGAGAACCGACCCAACAAAGGAGCCTCATTCAACAAAGACAGCTGATAAGCAGGACACGGAGGTCAAAACGCCTGCTCCACGCAAACAAGACTTAACCAGAGCTGCTGGTGCTAATTGCATCGGCAACGGAAATGACTTGGAAGGCGGGAAATATGAGAAAGTCGACCGTAAAAGAAAACGAACTAAACACCTCGTTGGAACAGGTCGAATGACATCAGAAGGCATCTTTCCCTTACAACGAAGCAGCATATATGTGTCAATCTATGGGGACATCACTCGTGAACAGATTGTGAGTGAGATAAAGAGACTAACCGGAGATGGCAGCTACACAGTAGAGAAGCTCGACCGTCTCGGCAAGTTTAGTGCCTTTAGAGTCAGTGCAAGCTACCTGGAAGTTAAGCGCCTCAAATCACCGGATATGTGGCCTGCAGGCGCTCGCATCCGGAAGTTCTACGAGAGCAAGAAAAGCTTGGAGCCCTCCAAATAAAATCAGGAAA